>JAQFZP010000059.1:0-73423 GCA_034695745.1 Geophilus truncorum | reverse complement strand
CAACCGCTCGCTCGCTCACTCGCGGTGAATTTAATCGCTCGCTCAACTCACTCAAACATGGCCGCCATTTTGCGAATCGCTCGCTCTTTCGCTCACGAGCGAGCGATTGAGCGGTGTTTTCGCTCAATGAGCGCGAGCGATTTACACCTCTGTTTCATTATACAAATACCTCCTAACTCAACCCAGAAAACATTCAACTGCATACAATCAGCAACAAGATCAATTTTATCAAAATTCCACAAACTCAATTACTTTGTGAAGAGTGGATGACAGGAAAGTCAAGAAAAAAATAAATATAATATAACAAAGTCCTTGTTCCCCTCTGGTTTCTAATAGAACGCACAGTACGTTAACAACGCATCTGTGTAATTGCTAGTGACAGTTAATTCCTTAGGAAACCTAACCACTTGCTTTCGTCCAAAAAAAAGTAACAATTTTAATCCTCTTTCCCAAATTATTCTGACAATTATAACAGAATCCAATGTCCTCATGTTTCCCCCGCTCAACTCTCGACGCCAATCAGAGCTATGACGCTGCATACCCACAATACCATTTCTTCTTAGGGTAAGGGGAGCAAAAGATATTCTGACAGCCGACAAGGGGACGATGGGAATGAGGGTGGTCGTACAGACTCCCCTCTCCTCACTCCCTTTATCCACCCACACGTTTAAGAGTATAAAAAAATATTTTTTTGCTGAAAAAAGAAATACCATACTGGCAAATATGAGAACTGACTTGTCAATTCAGTGAAATTGAGAACAGTCTACGAGTGTGACATGGAAATTGCTTTACGGACAGGGGAGGAGGGGGAGAAAAAAATCAGAGGGTTCTTCTCTTGATGCCATTACCAATTCATAAAATTCCTATCAATGTTGGTGAAAGAGCATAAAAAAGCAAATCCAAAAAATAAGACAAGCGCATAAGAAGGTTTCTCATCAAATGAAAAGAAATTATATGTAAACTTGACATGAGATAAGAAAGGTTTTAAAGACGGTCTACTTAGACGAGATTTATTTAGACAAGAAATGCTAGTACTTGGGGGTGAAGGGGAAAAAAGTAGTCATAAATCTAAATCTTTTCTCATTATAAATGACCTTTAAAAAACAATTTTTTTTTTTTATGTATTGCTTGTGGAAAAAATTGTTTTTCTAATATTAACTTTATCAAATGGGGCTTCATGTACATTGCTATATTTATGTTATGGGGAAAAGAAATTGCAAAGTGTATGATAGCAAAAAATAGTTCAAAAAACCCAGGGCAGATGTTAATTTAAAATATTTCGAGCTAATTTTTTTTATATTTTTGGTATTTACACACATTCTTTATGACCCCTCCTTATTAATGTCACATTTTTTTAGGCTCTAAAAACAAATACTTCATATGAATTTTAAATTCATTTAATCAGCTCATCATACCATTTTTTTTGCACTTTTTTTAATTGTGGGTGATAAAAAAACAAACAAGGTTTGTAATAAAATTAAAAAAAAATAAAAATTAAGAAATTTATGTAAGATATAACACCGCGGCAACAAATTAGCGTTTTTTTAATGAAGATGTAAACGTGACATTCCACAACTGTCACTTAAAACAAAAATCACAAAGACCGGCATATTGTATCCAAAAGCATTCCGTGAGCAGTTTTTCTCGCAATGTAAGTGAAGATGTACTCGGAATTAGCATTCTTTCGGCATGCATCTTACATTTTTCATTTTTTCTTAATGTAATTTCCAGCCAATGACGTCAACAACTGTTTGTTTGTGAAGTGTTTGCCAAATGGCACCGGGCACTTGCCCAAAAAATTGTTTTGTATATTTTGCATGCCGAATCCTCTCTCCAAGCTTTTAGTTGCGTGATATATGACCCAAACAAATCCACTAAAAAATTCGTCTACAAACCACAGAACTTTTACTTCCCAATTATTCACTACACGCAAATTGTATCAAAATCCCGTGAATACTCCAGTACCGGTAACTTAACCTCAAACTTGTAGAACAAATTGTCAAAACCCAACACCAAAACATTACACGCACAACCCCAGTAGAAATATTTCAATATCGAGAAAAGAAACGTTGAAAGATGAGAAAGACAGCATCTTGAGCCTATTTTTACACATCATACACAACTAATGTGTGATGGAGGGTGGCCACATTTATTAATATGTGCTCCATATGTTTCCAACTCCTCAGTGTGAGGTCTTTTCCCGGGAGGTACATCATATAAAATGCCATTACGCAACGGAAGAAAATTTCTTTAAATAATCTACAAAACTCCCACACACATAATCGCTTTGTTTTTGCGATCACTTACCACGTCCTCGTCTTGCATACGCTTGCTTCGAGATGCATCAGCAAATCCATTTGCTTCTTAACTTCTTTTTATAGCCACTTTCTAATACCAACACAATACCAAATGCATTAGTAGTGGCCACACACGTACGCGCTGGGACTCGACCTCCTACGCGCACGTATGGGGATAAATTTGTAGCGTTCACCATCTTGTCATAACGGGAGGTGGCAAGAAGCATGCTGAAGGCATCAAACTTTAATTTTTACGATCGCCCTCCAGGGGAAGTTATTACGAGTATGTGTACATGCACTTGCTTCTCGACTTTATTTTTTTTTCCTTCTCTTTTTCATGTGCTTCATTCACCCAGGGGTTGCTTCAAAGATAGATGTGTATCAGGGACTACTCCTAAAGTGACGTAACGAGCCCCTCCCGCACTTCGCCAGCAAGAAAATTGACTTGTGGCAATGGATTTGGGTTATATCTTATATGTAGGTGTGCTTGCAATTTTCTTTTGCTGATCCATAAAGCCACTTACAACTTACTTTTTTCCCCGTTAATATTTCAGAGGTGCTGAGCAAAGCATTTGAAATGATAGGGCCAACACTGAGGAGAAACGTGAGTGATATAAAATAAAAATAAAAGTAAAATAATAAAAAAAAATCACTCAAGAATATTGCTACATTTTGTATAGCTTTACTGTAACCCGTGGTTATCTAATAGGTTATAAATTAAAAAAAGAGATTTTTTTTTTTTAAATTTAGGAGAAAAAATTGTTGTTTTTCCAACACGCCGTAAGAGGGTGTGCATTTCATCCGAGTTTTCCGATAACACAATTTCGAGGTGCCATAATTTCTTGATGGATAAAGGGAGCAGGAAATTTGAGAGAGCTACCTTCAGGAGATGAAAAAATATTCCACAGTCACGTGACAGGTCGATTCAATCAAGAGGAGCCATATGTAATTCTCAACGGACATTCTTCCATCACAAACTCATCTGAACATAACCAACTTTTGACTCCGACATTATTTTTTTTCTCCCTTTTCTTATTTCTTCCTCCCTCTTTTTGATTTTTATACCTCTCAACTCCTCTTTCTACCTGCCAATATAGGGAATTATTGCACAAATGTTCTCAAGAGACGCTGCAAATTTGTGACACTCATCTCTATGAAGAGTGACACAACGGCACATTTTCTCCTCACTCCCCTTCCCCTACAAAACCCCCAATATAAAACTGCGCGCACCGCAAAATACAATCTGAACCATGAGGATTCGTAAAAACGGGGATTTGATCACAAAGAACGAGAGTGGTTATTCTTTTGGGGATGGGAGCAATAGCGTCGTTGGTGGTCGACTTGTCAAGCAAATAGCGGCAAGTGCAGCGGAGACAGGTGACACTGTTATCGAAACTTATCATTTCCCACTTTCGATGACAACAAAGAAATTGGTAGAAATGTCATTTTTATGTGTTTTCGTCTCCCACCCAACAACAACAACAGAAATTGATGTTGTTTTCAGTATCTAATGGGTTTAAAATATTAAAAAAAAAAATGTTTTTCTAAAATGAAAGTTGTATTCAGCTTCGATTGATTTTTTTTTCTGTATGCAGCGTGACCTTTACTTATCCCCGGCCTTCATCCATCTGGCCATTGATGGTTGTATTATTGATGTTAACCCGTCATGGGAAAAGAAAGACGGACTTGAATGCACAATATGTGGACAACAGTGCATGTCATGTAACATTACTAAACGAAAAAAAAATGACAAAAGCATTTCAGCATACCAAATTATGCAAAGGCTTTTATAATAAATTCTGCTGGAAAAAATATCGTTTGATCGAAATTCAATACGCGAAGCTCCGTGAAACTCAAAACACACTTGTGCATTATTAATTCGAGATAAAACGAAAGCAGTAAAAAAATATTTATTAACTCCTATCACACATTACTCTTGGTGTTGCACTGCATATTTTCTGATATAAATTTTGTATGTCATGCACTCGGAATGACAGTGTATATCAGGTAAAAGCGGGCCAATATCCATTACCCGCCATTATGCAAATGACTAAATGCAATTGCAACTAAAAAAACAAGTAGCATTTGTTTTAGCATCACCCCAGATGAGTTCATTACACTCCTAATTAGAGTTGAAAAAGATGCCTCCCTCATACAGTTTCAATAAATCCACCTACAAATTACTTTTTCCTAATTAGTGAAGTATATGGTCGATCAAAACAGGTACGATTAATAAACAGTCCCACACCACAAACACAAAATCCAAAAAAAATACAAATAGAATTAAATACATCACAACGTGGACTAAATTAGGCCTAAAGAAATAAAACAACATAAATGTAGCTGGAGAAAAAAAATGAGTCGAGCAAATTATGATGTTTGAAGTGTGTTGGGCGTGTGCCACAGAAACGTGACCCCAAGTGGCTTGTTACTACTTCAGATTTAGGGCGATGCAGCGCCACCTAAACGAGCATCAGGGATAATTAGCTGGAGCCACTAATGAAACCCATATAAAACCCAAGGAAACAAAAACATAGCTGAACTCCCTTCTCCCTCACTTACACAACTGCTCTGGTGCCCTCTAATTTACATGACAACAGAAACACAGAGGGGGTTCTTATACTCTTTTGTTTTCCTCCCCCAAGTCACCCATAAACTCTAAATGGAAAAAGAAAAAGAAAAAAATTAGCAGTACTGGAAGGCGAAAAAAAAAATCGAAAATTGTGTATCTCCATGGACTCAAAGGGATGAATAGATCTTCCCCTTGGGGGCAAGTTTTACCCCGTTATATGCACAGGAAAAACCCCCTGTGATTCATCGACGGATAATAAGAGGGTAAATGGAGTCCTCTTTCACAAATGACCATTCTACCATGATATACCTCACTTCCGCCACGCGGAAAGATTACTAAATCGTCTTTTACATCGTCATTAAAATATAATAAAAAACATTTTAAACTTATTTTTCTCCTACCCCCTCCCACCTCCATCTGCATCCTACAGATAAACATCTTAATTTTAAAACATTCTTTAACCCTCTGCTCTATAAACACGTCCTGCTGTGTGTTTTACGGAAGGAAAACGCCAAAGAGAAAATTAGAACAAACGCATTTCTCATTAGTTAATTGCCCTACCACCCCCTCATTCCACCTCGCTTAATTAAAAACCTCACCTAAAAATTAAAAAAAAAAAAACTAGCACAGAGAGCAGGAAGGGGGTGAGACAAATTAACTTTTCTGTTAGTAGTATTACACGGGCAGCAGCAAGGAATTTGTGTTTGCATTTTTCACAGATGCGACGCGTGATGAGGTGAGAGGGAACGTGAAGAACGATGGGAAGAAAGTATGGTATGGTGTGAGTGTGGAAGAGTTGAGTCGTCGTTTAATTGTTTCCTGAATGCCACACTTTACTGAGAACTAGTTAACTTTCGTCTTCACCCGATGTCTCCTCGTAAAAGATTTTCATTATCGTGCCGAGGAGCGAATCAATTGGCCGACGACTGATCGACAGCTTTCATTAGTCACAGATTGCAAGTATGGTGTGTGCAGCCACGTCACTTTTCATTAAAAAGATTCGTGCTAGCTATAACAAGAAAACCGTCTCCTCTTCATATTCTTTTTCATCATCAACATCCAAGTTTTACATCACGGTCCTCCATCCATCCCCACTACTTTCTCAAACACCCTCATTTTTCCCCTCTACTTTTTCTTATCTCCGATTCTAAATTGAATTTTTTATGTATAAAAAACACGAAAAGTCTTTAAAAAAAATTATAATTAAAAAAAAATTACTTAGCCAACCATCTCATTACCATGACAACCAATGATTGAAAAATCCCTTTCACTATAAACATTTGCAGTTTGTTTTGACTACTGCCGTAGAGTGGACCCGGTGCCCACGAAGCATTAAATTACACGAGATGGACAAAACAGTACACAACTCACCGGAATAACGAGAAATTACATTTAAAAAAGTATCAATAAGGGAAGAGGGTCTTCTCTATATTGACCTTCTACATCACCTGGGAATTGATTTGGATATTGGGGTTGGGTTTGAGAGGTAATTTTGAAATTCTATTCACCAATAAAAAAATCAATAAAACGAGAGATTGACATTAACAGAAAAAAAAAACAATTATATCGTTTCAGGTGACATGAGAAGAAATGAGCACACATGTTGATGAATGATGCTTCGATCCAATAAAAACGAAACTCAATAAAGGTCAGTTTGATCACCTGTGACCACATGATGAGGTAAGATTCAAGCAATGTAGCCCAAATCTGATCAATAAAGTAGGAAAATCCACTTAAAAAAATAGTATACGTGCAATGAAAGCCCGCGCTCGCATGAACAAATAATTCACGAGTTGACATTGTACAGTAGCAATTTCTTGTCCAGGTGACTTTAAAAAATTACTTTATTTTCCCCCTCCAACTTTTACCCTCCTTTCACACATTATCTGATTGCAATTTATATTTTTTTATCTCTTTTCTTTCGTTTCTTGACATAGAAAGATGTCTAACTTTTATAATAACAACTAAATCCATTTATCCCCTCCCTTTTGTTTCCTAACATAATAAATAATAAGAAATTCCCATGCAACAGGTGAAGCAAGCATCCAGTCAATTATATTTCACCTTCTCCGGTCTCAAATAAAACGCTTTCGTAGCGAATGCAATTAGTGCACAGCAGATATTAAAGAAGACAAGGTAAAATGAGAGTGGAGGAGGGTTATTGTGTGGATTTGTTTTCGTTGCATTTACCTTGGTCCACTTGCACACAGCTGTGCAGGAGCAATGAAATAAATAGTCATTTAGCTTGGGAGCATATCAATTTACTTCTTTATTGCTACCAAACCGACTTACACGGTATTTGCTCTATCTCTTGTTTTTCCCATGCCACTAATGAAAACTTTCCCCCCTGCAAACCTTTCGCACACAAAAATCAGCTACGATGCTAGATTTTGGCATCGAGGAAATTTGAATTTCCAGATAAAAATTTTATTTATTTCCTTCTCTGTATTTGTTATGTTGGGAACGCATTAAAAACAAACCCACGACGAATCAACAGCCTCAGAGCTTTGGCTGATCCCCTTTCTTTCTTCGGATCAATTGGTGTGTGCATTGGGAATCAAAGGTCTTTCTCATCTCTTTCGTCCCAATGAAGAATTTTCTATCAAAGCGCCACGGGAATAAATAGTTTTGGCGGTAGTGAAGGTGGTGATTTACAAACACAATCTGTCACAGTGCAGTCGCAGCTGCTGTATCTGAGCGAAACAGAAACGCCACTGCATCATCCCACACGCACTTATCATAGCCACCCCATCCCTTCCGCGTCCCATTCAACCCTTTGCATCCCCGCGACCCACGAAAATCCCTCTCGGAAATTAATTTTGCTATAAATTATCAAACTCGCGACGAGCTAAACGAAGCAAAGAGGGAAAGAAAAATATTTTTTCCCTAAATATAAATCAGAAGTTTTTTTTTTAATCCTGTTTGAAATCTGGTGGTAGTTAATTAAAATCTTGACAAGGACACTTAATACCCACATAAATATAGAAAGAAGCGTTTGTCTTTCATCACGTTACTCGTATGACCTAATAATCGCACAGGTGAAGTCGGAAATTTGACTCGCTTCTTCCGCTTTGGTCGGAATGCGGTGTTCGGTTCGGTTTTGCCATCATCTCTTTTCATACGGAACACATCTAGCAAATCAGATTTATCTCGAGAGATAATCCTCTTGGCATGCATCATTTTATGTGACATTGACTGATGGAATCTTGCGAACCGTTGCGTTCGAGTGATCAACTCTCGACAAAACGAACGTAAACTCGCGCTGTTAAAATACTTTTCGCTGTAACGAGTTCATTCTCTTGATCACGTGCCTGCTGGCACCTCTTTCATTTTCATTTTCAATTACAAACTCGCTCTCCCCTCACTTTTTACCTTTTTTTTTCTTAAATGAAATCCTATATGGGATTGACACTGACTTCTTTTAAAATTTCAAATCATTTAGTTTGGGGCTTAGAAGTGGAAATTTTTCTAAACAAAACAAAAAATTAAATGTTTCCATTTAAAATGTAAAGAGATGTAAGATACTAGAAGAATAAATATGTAAAATTTTTAAAATTTATTATTTATTATTTATCAAAATTAGCCGTGCGTAAAAATTTTAAAATGCATTATTTTACGCTATTGATATTGTTTCTTGTCGTGTACAATACCGAAGAATGTAGTGAATTTCACAACTTAATGCTATACGATCGAATCCGCGATACGCGTGACATCTGGTGCCATCTTCTTTATCTAGAGATTTTTTTCATGCAAGAAAATCAATAAAGATCAAAGAGATTCGTATTCAACACAATTTGAAATCAAAATAAATCCCAAAATCAATTCCACTTTGTTTTCATAAAACCACCACAAAAATAAAACCCCGCAGCAACCCCAATGATTTATGACTATAATTCAAATCCCTTGTAAAATTCTCAGAAATAAATAATGGCAAACGAGTTTTATTTTTTTTATTTTTACTTTTTTTTCCCTTTATTTCATTTTTTTTTTACAAATATAATTCAGGAAATTCGCACACAAATACAATAAGAGACGGAGGGAATTCAAACCGAGTGAGTCCATCACAAGCCACCTTCCCATCAGTCACACAGGTGTGAAATCAGTCAGTCATAACAAGGTCTATTCACTTGAGTACGCCCCACATTTTTTATAATGAGCCTTCTTCCTCGCTTATCAGCCTAAGTTCCCTCTATGAAATTACAGAAACCATTTGCTCGCAAAGTTTCAATTCAGAAGAAAAAAAAAGACGGGAAAAAAATTACTTTCATTTTGACCGTAAGAAAATGGATGGCACTTATTTACAATGACACATCCACTCTTACTAAATCTAAGTGCATGTTGACTACTCAACTATCATCTCCACCACTTTATCACTAATTTTCTCACGTAGGCGACTATTTCATTTTCTAATCGCCCAGAAGCTGGGAGGAGACATCTCTATCTCTGAATCTTTTCAAAAACTCCAATCACGCAAAATGCAGTTTTCAAAAAAAAAAGAATGAGAGAAAGAAAGGGAAGAAGCCGGTTCTTGCACGCAGTACTCAGTACTTTAAAATCCGATGTGTATGAAAATTTATTGGAGAAACTTTCACTTCGCCAACCAATGATGACAGCTTTAAAAGAGCGAGTAAATCATTATCCAAGTGAGTGCGGAACCCACCACACCGAGCACAAGGAGGAGGATGCTGATGTATAGTGGTTGGTAATGGGAATAAATTAAAGGTTAACAGCAGCCAAACAGATGTGCATTTGTCACGGCAGTGGGGAATTAATGAAGTAAAACCAAACTCACTGCCCTTACACTTTACATGACCAGGTAACTACAAATACAAATCGTTTTACTCTTACCTTTTTATCTGCTTTAATCACCATTCTTCTTCATTTTCGCCACAAGTGCATTAAAGTTGAAAATTTTCCTTACCGGATTACCGGACTTACAATAATTATACAATTTATTGAATTTATTCAAATTTTTCGCTAAATTCTATTAAAAAAATTCTTACATAAAATTCAATTTAAAAAAAAGGTATTCATTTGTTGTTGGAATTAGCTTTCTAGTTCATCCAAACTTACTCCATCAATTAATCAGAGCGTAAATAAATAATTACCCCGAATCATTATATTTCAAAGGATGTTTGACGGCCGACAATATCATAAACCTCATCTCCACCCATCGGAAGATGACATAATCCCATAATGCGCATAAGTTATAAAAAGCGGAAATAGATTGCTCCTCCCATTACTTCCCACCAAAGAAAGAAACGACTCGTATTAAAATGCTCATTTGACCGTTTAGCATTCATCCTCGCATCCTGAGCGACCATATTGATTATGAGACAACAATTATACACAATAAATCCTATTCATAAAATGCACAATAAGAGCCGGAAGTGCTACAACAAATTTCATTCTCGGCATGGAATGCAGTTTCACAGAATGGGAAAAGTCATAGCAAACTGATCCTTTTATGCAAAACTACGAGCCCGCAGGCGTAGAACCTTAGGATGTAAATTTAAATAAATAACTCGAAAGGAAATAACGCTCAACAATTGAATTCTTATAAATAAATAAATAAAATATATGATTCCATGTTTAGTGTTAAAGTAAAAAAATCACGCTTTAGTGGTTTTTCACGTTATTTTACAATAATAACAAAAAAAAAAAAAAAAAAATTCACAAAAGAATTTTTTTCATCGCTTATAATTTGTAACACCATTTTACGCCGCGTCATCTTAGCATTTCTAATAAGCATATAAAAATTACACGAATAAAAATAATGGATTTTTTTTAGAAATTTAAAACTAAGTATTGTCCTTGATTACTAAATCGTAGACGAGATAAGACTTGTTGAAGGTCAGTCGTACCGCCCACTAATATCCAACCACCAACAAACTCAATTAGCCCTACGATCACGCTTTCTCCCTCTGCCTCTCACGTTTATGGACGACTAATAAAGACAGTTGCAAGTCATTGCACTATAACAACTGTCTATTGCGCACCAACTCACAATTCCTGCTGACAAATGCAACCGACTTCATATTTACCACTAGTCAAGATAGCGATCGCCATTTTGCGCTTTCTGCATTTTTCATTTCTTTTTCATTTGCACTTGCACTCTGCTGCGAATTAATTATATTTTTCCTTAATGATGCACTTTGAAATGACAGCTCATTATTCCTTTTCCCATTAGAACTAACGCAATCTCTAATAACTTAATAGAATTCTTAAAATTGTTTTTGCAGAAAAAAATTAAAAATTTCTTTTAAAAAGAAAAAAAAAGTTTATATCAGATGAATTACCTCATTATTTTATTTATTTCTTTTTCCTTTCCTAAAAATATCTTAATTAATCTGTTTTGCTCTTATCATAATTTTTTTGCACCAACATTCTTATGATTCACTCAGTTGCTAGGTAACCGAAGCCTGCAGCATCACCATCAACGCCAGATGAGTGCTGCTCTTCCTCATTTGTCTCGCTTTGCATTTCTTCGCAACCGGTGTGTGCACAAGCTTATTATCACGAATTTTTCTTAGCACATAAATCATCATTTAAAACTCATACTTTTTCTTATTCCTAAAAAAAATTCTTTCTCTCTATGTCTTCATATAAAATGACTAATAACGCCGTGATAACGACCATTGTCAGTACTTATACAATTAAAAAAAAGAAAAAACCAAAAAGGGAGGAACAAGTGAAGGTTGTGTGGGTGAAGAAGACACTGAATTTCTGTTAATTAACGCCGATGTTGGTTGATGAATGGTGAGCATTAACTTGGTGCTAGTTTATTGCCTTCCGTCCGCACACCCACACGCCATTTCGTGTCGAGGAAGCACCAGTTATTAATTACTCGCTTGTACATAAGGCCTCTTATAAACTTCTCGAAAATCTTGTCAAATGACTGGAAACTTGTCCGTGCTCTTGTTTTTAAAGCATCGTACTTACCAAAACGCAAACCGCCGCCATTTTAAGGAAAAATGTAATCAGTTCGTTGCAAGGCTCATTTGCTTAACGGGAGGGAAAAGAGAAAGAAAGTCAAATTGCAGATTAATTTACGATCCACATTTCTCCCATACCTCAAATTCATTGAAGAATTAAAGAGATGTGGGGGTTAGAAAGAGGGAAAAAATTATAGGTAAAAAAAAAAAAAGAAAAGAAAAGTGTACTTAAAATGGCTGATGATGAGAGGGAGAGAGAAAGACTCCTCTCCCACCCCTCAGTAGCACATTAAAACTTAAAACCCAACCAACGAAAAGACAAAAGAAGTACATTCCTCAAATCAGCTTAATGATAGAGAAAAAAGGCTGCGTCTTAAATGATGAGAAAAATTACGCGAAAAAGTAGATTCAAGAAAAAATGGGAGAGAAAAAAAAAAATCGGCTTTAAGGAACTCCGTAATTCACAAGTTGAATCCAATCTCGACTAAAAGACACAATTCAGGTGTAAACAACGTTCCCACGAGAAAACCAATGTGTGGACTTGACAAAAATTAAACTTGTCGAGAAAAGAAGGCGAAGGTATCACTAATTCATGCCGTTAGATTGGATTAGTTTAGTTAGCCGAGGCTTGTTTTTAGGAACGCAGTCGATGAGATAAAGTGGAGCCTTTAAATCAATTTTTATAAAACTTAAAAAACTCTCTCGGGAAGTTATTAGAGTCGGCATAAAAATGCGAAAAATGAATAAGCAACACGGTGAATTAAGTTGGGCGAGCATGGGTAGGGATGTGGTGGCCTTGTAAACATTTCTGGGGCGCGTGCGCGTTTTGCGTGACAAAAGACGTGTGAGGGGAGGTTGGATGGCGCGTCCTCGTCGCATTGCTCCTCGTCCAATTGAAGCTCCCCTCGCACGTGCCCGTCAATTGTGATTTTCATAGCGTCGCCCTTCATTTCATATGCAGATTTCATTAACAGACGGGATTTGCCAACTCAATCAGCGGCGACATCGTTCGGCGACGTCGGAGTCGGCGTCCGTCCTCCACCCACCCCCACCCCCCTACCCTCCCACTCCCCCCGCACATTATTACTTTGATGGCAGTGGAGGAAAACGTCATTTCACAAGCTCGTGCAAGCGAAGGAAACTCACAAATGAGAACTGGGACTTGATGCGACAAACGATGACTTGACTCTCTCCCTCCCATCCGACGTCACAAGTCACAAATTAAGCGTGCCTTTGGCTCAGCTCCCAATCTTCCTTCTCGTCGATCACGCGTTATTAAAATTATCATCAAACTAACAAATGACTTTTCAAAATTATCCAGACTCCCAACTTACCACGCTACATTGCACCCAGCCTAATTATAGAAGTCGTTATACATTCGCCCACTGATTTTCACACGGATCCCCGCTCACATAACTCAGCCAATTCTCAGACGGCAGAGAGAAATAAGAAGGAAGAGAAAAAAAATATCCAAACTTCGTTACAACGTCGCAGCGAGCGACCTTTAATGCATTCATTCTTCATACTTCGTCGTAATGAGTAGGTTCAATTTAACAAATCGGAGAAAAGAATTGTTTTCAGGGGGTAGAGATGGGTCGAGGGGGTGGGCAACCAAACGGAACTGCAATGCCTCAATCCACACGTTGCAAAACCAATGGACCGTACAAAGTTGATTTTCCCCCTTTTTTTCTTCCATTTTATTATAAAACTTTTACATGTCTAAGGTGTACCATAAAAACGGCGCTAAATTCCCTCAACGATTACCTCCCTTCATCCACTCTGAAATATTGACAATTTATTGAACACACCCATTGCATTCAAAATCAAATGCTCACTCAACGAGGGGTTAAATCTTCGTCCCCTTTTGTGAATTACACCTGTCAGCTGAAGGATCATGTTTTGGATATTAGTAATCCCTCCCTCCCTTCTCCCAGGATTAAACGGCTCCCATTACGTTAATGGGAGACCTTTAGCCTTGATTAATTTCATATTTCAAATCTGATGATAGCGCAACTAACAACAACTTAATTTATTACCTCGAGGGGTTACTGAGACGGGGTTCTAAACACTTTTATTATTTCTCTTTTTTTTTTTTATCTCCTCCTGGCTTCAAAATGTGGCAATAAAATTTTTATAATTTATTACACTGTTTTATGAATCATTTTCTACGGAAATTAAAGGAACTTTTTATCTCTTTAAAGTCTTTTTTTTTTTTTTTTTTTAATCCACCGGTTAAAAATTTCCTTTACTAGTTGTAGTTGCAATAAGTCAGGCCAAAGCACCTTCAAGCTTCATTTCCTGTCATGGCCGTGCCCATGGCCACTTTCTCTCTTTTTATTGTATATAAAGCCTATCAGTGAAGAATATCACGATTTAGGCCCGAGGGCAATGTGAGAGGGGAACTACTTTTTATTGTGGATATGTCAATTAAACACGCCAACTCCCTATAACGACCTCCCTGGGGCCAATTTCTAAGTCGTCTGCCCAATGAGAGGAGGAGGACCCCAATCTGGACACGGGCCACTCCCATTGACACCCGTAAGCAACACGGAATTTCTCCAGACTACCCTTTAAACACCCTTTCCACCAATTAACGATTTATGACTTTATATAAAGTAATAAAATCTACATTTGAAAAGAAAACAGGAGATAAAAAAAAGTTTTGTTGGCAATTGACGTTTTTAATATGTGTTGGCAGTGACATTCCATTTCAATTTGGTATTATTTCATGCAGCAACAACCAATCAAAACGGTGCATGACGCCATTCTTTTCATCTTTCTTTCTCCAATTGGAAAAACGTGAGACATAAGAGACAAAAGTCAACAGCGACCCCTGTTGGGCGACGACCGGCTGCGAACTGCTTTTTCTGACATTTATGGCATCAGGTGTGGTCTGTGCTTCGCGCCTCCCATTCGGCACCACCCCTGCTGAGTCCTCAAAGCCTTTTTACCTGACATAACACCTGGGAGGTAAAACTTTTAGTGTCAAATGCGTCATTTTTTAAAGAAAAACAAATATTCTTATTGATTTTTTTTTATATAAAAATAAACAAACAAAATAAATAAATAAATAAACAATGAATCCCAACCCTTTAAATCCCAAACGTACCAACGAGAAAAATGCAAAGTATGCTTTTAAGAGAATTACATATGCAAACAAATATGCTTAGAATTTATAAATATATCCTCGGTCACATGCCATGTCGGCAATGGAATGTCGTATGCGGTTAAAACATTAGACAAAGAAGGAAGAATCATTACTCTTGCTCACGCGTTCAACAGAAGGCACATTTATAGTCCAAATCCCAAGTGTGGTCACTACTAGGCCTAATAGGGTTGTGATCAGCCATGCAATGAGTGCTAATGACCAGAATTACTTAGCAAACAGCTCCCCGTATTAAGACTGATTGACCTCTCAATTTACATCACATTCTGCTTCTTTTACAGCACGTCTCCTTTAATCCTCTTTAAACTCTTTATTTGGAAAAAAGTGGTGAAAAAAGTCCTCCCTCAATCGTTTTCTTTAAATTCAATCCCTGTAGGTTGCGCGCGCGCGACTCTTTTCGTGTGTGCATGCGGGGGCGGGAGGCGGCCATCCAATCGGGTGGCCGAGACCATTCTGTGGTCTCGTCTGATGGACCCAAGGAGGCCATGTTGGCCAAGAGAGAAAGAGAGAGGGAGAGAGAGAGAGGGAGACAGAATAGAGAATCGAGCAAGATGTGAAATCGGGTCTAATGACGCAACTCGGGTGTGGCGCCTAGTTCGTCGTTCGACCACATTTCGCGGCCCGATTTCCAATCACAATCGCATGGCGGGAAGTCGCCCGCCGATCGCGACCGTCGCCGCGCCGCATCGGCTTTCGGCAGCGCAAATTGCTGCTCCTCTCCTACGTATACTTCAACATCGCAGTCGTCTGCTTATGACGAGCTCGCATAGCATGTGACCCGGCGTCCGTGGTAGGTACACGGACTACCGTCATCCGATGATACAGTGGCGTTGATTGGTGAGTTTTATAAGTCATCCAATACATATTTATGATGCTTGCCTTCCCCCGACCACCCTACCCGCTCTCGCTGCTCCAGCTGCCATGCGCGATGCGGTATCACCATGGCCGCCATAATAACACCCTCCCATGAACCAATTTCAAATACATTTTAATTTTTTTTAAATTATCTTTAAAAAATATTATTTTTATTTATTTATTTATTTATATTTACTTCTATCTTTTAAATTACCCTCATCTGTTTACCATAATATTTCAATAGAATGCAGATTAAATAACTCCCCTCGCTAGACCCGATGACCTCGTTGTGCAGTTTGTAATTAGCCAATCAAAAAGGTGTGGCGACCTTCCCATGGGGGAATCTAATATACAAAGTGATATCCTTTCCCCATGTACACATAGCACCCCCTCTCTTCCGCGTCCTCCCTCGGAGACGCGTCATGTATGATGGATGGATGATGCAGTCATATCAGCGATAATGGGGAAATTGATTGTGTAATAAGAGCGGCGGGGGTGGCGAGAGATTGAGAGAGGGGGTGTTTAGAATGAGAAACAAGGAGCAGGAACGCAGCAGCACTTGTTGTTCGCACTTTTCATCACACACACAGATTTGTCATTGGACATCTCACCTCGCGAGACCCTATGTCCTTCCGGATGACTCATATTCAATCTCCCTCTTTTTATTTAAAGCAAAGTCGAGAAGGGAGGAAAAAAATTTACAACAAAATCCCCTTCAATTCCTAAATTTATAGCCCTAAATTGTTATGTGGTGATTTTTTCCAACCTCAGCGGATTTTTATACGTGTTTCGATGCGGCTAAATCTCATTTATAAATACATATACAACGGCATTTAGCAATATACACGACACACTTAATATCTCATGTTTCCCTCCCCATCCTTAATCCAGGGGCGCAATAAAACGAAGCCCATCTATTGTCTAATTTATAGCGAAAGAAGGGAAGGAAGGAAAATGGCAAGCAGAATCAAACAGTTTTGGCCGAACTCATATTTGTTCTGTGCAACCCACCTCGGCTCAACCCAAACGTCCATTAAAATGACAAAGCGCCGTGGCAGGAGGTGGGCACCTTATTACGACTGCGACTGCGCATGCGTAGCTTATGAGCGCACGTGCTCCTATTACAAAAACACAAAATTCCCCTCGCAAAATGCACGCCTCGAAGTTTAAAAAATAGGGGAAAAAATCTCCCCATAAAATTCACATTTATTTCGAACAAAAGATTGAAAAATAAACCAAGATGGCTGATTGTGAGTAAATCTCACCCAGTTTGTTGATTGGCCAGTAAAGACAGTGGTCGTAAATCAAAAGTGTATATACCTGTAAACTGCGTTCACCAACCCCAATGAACCTTGTGGAGCTCACAATGTGACAAGTAAAAATAAAACAATCAATCGCAGAGCGAAACAGTTTGTTTAGCGTCTTTGATTTTGACCACGCATTCAAATTTGTCAATAGAATGAAAGGGTTGAGGTAGGCGTGGGTGTGGAGAAAGGTGTGTTGTACTCAACTTATTCTATGTGTTTTCCTTGAGGCGTGCACTGCCTTCTTAGTAACACAGATCCGAGTGGCTTTCCTATTAGGATCAAAGCCAGCGCCAATCCCTCAACCTTAACTTGTTTTCGAAAAAATAAAGAAGGAAGCCACCTGGCGACGACAAAAGGAAACTCATAGCAAACAAAACAGTGGGGAAAAAGAAGAGAAGGAAAGAGAAAAACATGTCTTTTTCACAAAACAAGTCAATTACTAAGTGATAAAAAATTAACTCATTTTGCCCTGCAAAGACAATCTAAACAACGCTGGAACACTTTAATCAAACCTAGGCAAACTCGAGCAAAGAATTTTTAAAATGTTTTCGTTTTTTCTTTCTTTCTTTTCCCATTTCTCTTCCATTTCGATTGCTTAAATTTATATTTTTTTTTACCCTAGGTGCTTATTTCAATTGAATTTAGCAACCAAAATCAACATCAACGCATCAAAAATTGAGTCTTTAAAGAACAAATACACCCACATCTCGCTATACGGCCAAGATACCTTCCTGTAAAGTTGACTATAAAGCGAAATGCTGTATAACAAATCATTTATTTTTATAGAAGATTTTCCAATTTTTTATTTTTTTGGCTGTATATAGAAAAATTTAGACTCTAAATCGAAACTGAACCATAAGTTGAAAAGGGTGTTACAGCAAAATATTGTATAACGAAGTGTGGGTGTATCGTATATAAAGATATATTAAAAAAAAAAAAATCTTTAAGTATTGTATGTGCCACGTACAGTGCAATGGTGCAGTCAATTTCGGCAATAAGTGGAGACAACCGTTGCCTAATATACAACACCAAAGTCAAGCGTGTCTTTTAATGAAGCCATAATGAAATCGACAGGAGGAGGAGGATGTGAAAGAAGAAGATTGGGCGGGTTTGTTTGCTGCCTTGTAGTTTTTTCGTGCGCAATTGCTTAATCCTCCACCACTTCTTTGGCGCCTTTTCTTTTACTAACCCCTCGCACATGTAATGAAAAGACTTTTGTGTCTGTGCAGTGTCAAAAGAAACACAAAACAAAGGCGAGATGCCACCGAGGGAGGGAGGGAGCAAGCAAAGACAGGGTGAAAAATGTCTTTTGGGAAAATGAGGGTACTAGAAAAACCAAAAAAATAAAAAAGCACTGTAAATTGCAAAATTCATTAATTTTTTCTTTTCAGAAATCAATTTTCATCTAATTTTTATTTCTTGTAGAAATTCTCAAGAAAGTGGAGAAAATAAAAAAATGGTAAGAAAGAAATTAATTAACTAATCATAATACGAGTGTTTGAAATGCGTGCCGACTCTTATTTATTTCCCTCTTTATTTCCCTCTTTATTTAAATCTGTATTTTTATAAAAATAGAAAATGAGAGGCTTGTGGGGTGGAGACAGCAGATAGAGATGAAAGTACGTGCGACAGGCGGTGCAAAAGCCTAGTTAAACAACTAAGCCTGCGGCAATACATTCGCCGACACCTAGTGGGGTGAAAGGCAATTAAAATTCTGAACGGGGAGAATGAACTTCCGATTAGACACAGCTCGACGCACGCGTTTGAATCAAACAATATTCAAAACCGAAACTTGAAAAAACAAACAAAAATAATTCAACTTTCAAACCCCTACTCAATTTATCGCTCGACGATGGTAAAAAGCGAGACAGAGGGATCCCAAAAAAAGCCAGTAACACAAACTTCCGGTAAAGCACGTGACCTGCAAACGTAAAACTTGGGGATTGTCAACCAAACTCGGGAACCGAGGGCTACAGTAGCTTTTTATAAAATACATTACGAAGCTGCACTTAATTGGCTGTCTATGGTGACGCTTGTGTTTGTTCATTAAAGATGGATTCAAACCCCCTCGGGCAGGGGCGGGAGACATGGAACGCTTGTCATTTCAATGATATGAGTTGCGAAGAGTAAACATACTAAAGCCACCCTCCATTGAAGGCCAGAGGCGACCTAATCAATACAAAATCGACACTCGACGAGCGCACTGTTTGCACTTACATATTATTCGACATGGAAATAACTAAATATGGCTTCGTGCCGGGTATTTACTCGCGACACAAAGCCGGCCCTCGGTGTCTTTTCGAACCAAGGGACCTCTCCATCTGCTTTCGAGTGTGCCCAATGCTTCACTACCCTCCCGGTCTGCTGACTCAGAAGGGGATCGCCACCGAGGGGTACCACGAGGGGGTGGCAAAGGCCGTGCCCCTTGTCCTCTAGACACAGTGGGGGTTAAAGACAAGGTTAAGTGCCATGTTTGAATGGGAATGATTTTATTAGTACGTCACTTTATATCAAATCCGTGCCCTGATTTAAAGTTGGTGAAAAATAATACTGTACCTAATAAAAAAGAGTGGCCTCTAATCCATTTCCGGTATTTTTAAAATTGACTGCAAACTTCCTTTATTTATTTTTATTTACGTTAGACTTTCTCCTTTTGTACTCTTTACGATGCTATTTCATATTTTATGGCTCGACGTGTTGTGATTATTCAAGCATACAAATCCGTTTCGCTCGTTTGAGCGCGCGTCATAAAAATACATCACCCCACACATCACATTTCAAATTCACATCAGGCCGGGGCGTATTCAACGTGCCACAATCTCCCGACTGAGGGAGGGGGTCAGTTGGCTGCCAGTCGGGCTTAAGGAGCTTCGGACCAGGCCGACTGCCCGTTGCTTCGCCGACCGACCTACCGACCACTCCATCCTCCACCTCCGCTTTATCGATCTCGCCTGGCCCGCATGACAATAAGCACCCGCCATCTGATTGGATGATACATGAGCCTGGCAGCCTTTAGGTTAGCACCTGATTGGCGGACACGCACGCGCTGATGCCAGCGACTTTCTTGGCAACTCCGTCATTTCGCATCACCCCCTAACGTCCGATATAAAAATATTCATCCATATTCGCGACCCAGCTCCGTTTTACATCATCATAAAATTTTTCACACCAATAGAGATAAAAGCTCCGCCCGCGATGAGGCTTTGCCGCCGAACACTCGGAGAATGGCTGCGACGCGTGCGAAGGGCCGAGACGGGCACGAGTTTATTTTCATTTTGTAAATTAAAGTTATAATCAACTCATAAAAATTTCAGGCCGCTCATAAAATTTTCATTTGCTTCCGTTTTTTACGAGCGAGTAAATAAAAATCACCGTCATGCCTACCTGAGCTATAAAACCCGTGTTATTGTCTATGACGCACCCAACAAATTTTAAAAAATCTAATCATTTATGGGGACTTGGCTTTAATGATTCACAGCTGCCATCCACGATCAGCCGTCTTCCTTTCTAGCACTGCGTCCCCTGGAGGGCATCTCGCCTCCCCTTCAAAGGGGAGGGTGTTAATTTCCATTCAATTACTTGTTGCATTGGTAATTACATGCATTTATGGAGATTTTCATAAGCCATAACAAGCACATTTATAACGCAATTACACTCCTACACTACCCCTATATCTCCTGCGATATGACGCCATTTAGTGTGACGTCACATGCAGGACAGCTGTCGAAGCGGCTTAAAGTCAGTTGGGTCTGGTGGCGCAACGGAAATGGCTCGGTTTATCCGACGTCGAGTATAAAAATTAAAAGCGGAATAAATAGTTAAAGGAGCAGAAGGAACATTGTTATCTGTTTAAACCACAACCTCATTAGAAGAAACAAACAATTGGCGAAAAGAAACAAACAACGGCTGCAACGTGTATCGATTTAGGGTTGTTTTGGTTGGTAAAACTCGAGACCACCAACCGTCTTATTAAACCTTATCAAATGTTTATTGTTTTTAAAAACTGCCAACTTGTTTTGCAATGGCGATACGCACCGTGATTCTTCGCTTGGTTGAACATCAAGTCACGTGAAGAGACGCAAATTTCTCTATGACGCCCTTGGAGCGTGCGAATGCTGTGTGAACGCTTTGTCAGCTCAACAGCTGCTTCGTAGCCCCGTCTTCAAGGGGGTCGAAGAATGCCTCAATGCTTATGTGCATTTCCCATACAATGCCTCGTCTGCTGTTTTGCCGCCCTCAACAAGGTGTAACACCACAAAAATGGAGAAATTTAATGACCCATTACACAATTTTCAATCTTCTTTAAAACTCACAAACACACTTTAAAAAAATTTATCATTTAACTTTTTGACTTTTATGAAATGAAATAAAATTATTGTCAAAACCTAGAGAAGGGCCAGACAGTCGCTCAGCTGCAACCAGGTGCAGGAAGTTGAAATTGATGGAGGCAGGTGTTAAAATGTATTTCTTTGGCTCCCAACTCCGATTCGCCCGGGCGGTTTGGTCGTCATGGCAACCGCATCTTGATGATGAATTGATGACAATGGCGGCCATTTACAGCGAAAGCTACTTTGGGGGCAGCAGCAATGTAAAGAGTATAGAGAGGGAGAGGAAAAAATAAAAAAATAAAAAGACGGGAGAGAGGATCGGTGAGTACCAGCTTTCCCCATATACTCGAACCATCAAGTTTCTCTTCGTCTTCCATTTCATTAAAATTTTCTCTTAAATATTTCTCTCCCCTTTTTGCTATTCACTGTAAGCCCATTAGGCCATTTTGCGACGCGGCGTGTCTACGTCCATAATTTCTGGCTCCTTTTTTTAAAGGCAACACCGCGTCTCCCGTCTCATCTCACCTTTTATACCAGTAGTTAAAAAAGAAGTCTCGCCCGTGCTTGACTGAGTTTTGAGTGACGTAGTTATATTGATTTACAGTAATTTGCTGCTGCCTCTTTGCTTCGCCCGGAGGGGCTTAATATGCTTAAAAGTCTCAGGCAACGTAATTAAGAAATCCTCGTCAATTTTTCACTTTTCTCTGCACGCTTTTCTTAAAGTGTTATTTCGCGAGTCAACATTACGCGTGCTTCAACAAACACTCCGTATAAAAATCAAACGCTTTCATCCGCAATTTAAATGCGACTTTGCAATACGGTACTTTATTTGATTAAAAAATTAACATTTTTACTTTCTGCTTTTTTCTCTAATAACTACCGGATATTTCTGAACATGTTGCCAACAATTTATAGCTATTATGCAAATGTTGTTTATTTATTATTGAGTTTTGTGGTTTGAAGTTGTTGTGATTTCAAGAACCAAAATAGACTTCTCTAAATAATTACTAACTATTTTTAGATATAGTTAGAAAAAATTTAACATTTCTATTTTATTTCAACACTTCACCGATACCGGTACGTAAAAGACAATTTTTTTTTCTTTACAATGTACCAGGTGATCACAAGAGAGACGGGGCTGAAAAGACTAAAGAAAGGTGAAAGCGTGCCTCGTTGTCAACGCATTGGCTGTGCACCTCCCCGGTGGCCGGCCATCAATAAGGAGAGTCCGTGACAAGTGGACAGAGAGCCACGAGAGTAGATACAAACACACACACATACAGAGCTCTTTCCCAAAAAGAGTCCTTCAACTCAAACCAACACACACACACACACACACTGTCATTGTGTTGCTTCCCTTTTCAACTGGTCACGTCTGTGTGCAAAAGAAAATCGACGAGTTGGGAGGTATCTTCAACAGGCTCCTTTTTTCCTCAAAGAAATAATCTCAAGATTTATTCGCCACTAGTTCTTTATAAATCTCGTCCTCCCCCATCCAGTGCTTAACCAAAAGCCACTATCTGTGTATGCATGGCCACCATCGCCGCGCACGAAGCGTCTCTTCTTGACGTGTTTTCTTTGCCTTGGCGCCAATAGACTTCCGGCGCCCTTGGTAATGCAATTATTTGTGCAGCTCAATTGTGTGGTAGCGGAGAGGGTGGGCGCACAGGGACCCCCAAACGCACGCACCCATGGTTTGTTTCCTCTGATATGATTGGAGGACGAACATTGTGTCTCCTTGGTAACCAACAACGTCCCCTGGTGGCGACCAAATAAAAACAGTGAAAGCATTTTAAAACTCCCTTTTCATCTCTCCCCTTCCATTCCTCCATTAGTAAGTGTGTGCTCCAGTGGAACTCAGATTAATTACACAATGTGCCAATTAAAAATGATGCCTCTGGAAACTCAACTTCTCTCCGCTCCTCCCTCCTTGATTTTCGCGCCCTGTAACCCCTCCACCTACATCTCCCTTCCTGAGACAAGCGCGTGTTGCTAAGGATGCCCCCAGCACATTTTCTTTTCTTTATGCTCGTTCCCATTAATCAATTAATTTTCAACGGCACATGAAAACCCCGCTTCAACGAAATCCGCCACTTTTTCCCTCAACATTAGCTAAACCTAAATGTTGAAAACACGTTTAACTATTTATTTTTTTCCGTCTTTTTGTAAACAGACCCAGGGCTCACGCGGAATAATTGCTTTTTTAACTCTTCTGCTTTTTTATTTTATTTTTTATTCATCTGCTTTGTAACGAGATAATGGAAGTAAGGGCTGTTGCTTGGGTGTCTCAGGTAGAGAAGTTAATTCTTGCAAATGCTTAAGCCTCTAAAATTTGCAAGAGTGGCCCCCAGAAAGGAAACAAATTAATGTGATGGAATTCTGAAAAGATCGTTTCGTTCCCCGTCTCTTTGCATGCCAGCTGCTTGGTTGCTTGGAATTAAGAAATTGAAGCAACAAAACTAGAAAATCTCCTCTGGCAAGATGCTCATTAGCCCTTCAACGGAGCATCAAGATGAAAAGGAAAAAAAAAGTTACAGAAAAAATTCAGAAAAAGGAAAAACTCAAGTTAGAATTAACTGATGAGTAAGAAAAAAAAACTAGGTGATGTTAAGTATAGCCAGCAGGAAGGGAAGTAGCAAAGAGCTGATTGTGGCCTGAAGAATCACCCCCTTGTGAGCGACATTTTAACACTTCTCCCCTCACACTTCCTTTTAAAAAAATCAAACTTAACCAAAAACTAGTTAACTCACTCACAAATTGGGCACTTGTAATGGGGAGAAATTGCAGCAAAAAAAATAAAAAAATGCAAACAACCAGAAAAACGGATCAGAACCTTTTTTTCTAAAAATGGTCAGTTTTTTTTTTTTTTTTTTTTAAACTAAAAATCTAATAGGAGAAATGGGTATAAATGAAATGATAGGAATTTACATAGAACGCGAGATTTTTAGCTCATCCTTTGCGGTACAGTCTGGAATCCATTCTTCTGTATGCGTGCAAGGGGATCAAACTAAATCCTTTAAACATCTAGCAAGTGGATTAAAGCTCCAAACAGAGTTGACTCGACATGCAAGCCACGAATCAATACTCAAGATACGAACCCAAAGACTAGGGCGAACGAGCGCGAGCGAACGGAACACGAGATCCGTGTCCAGACGCAATAAATAGTAACCAATAAATTAATCAAAATGATAGAAAACAGCAACAGCAAACCAGCAGCCATTTAAAAAAAATAAAAAATCTCTTTAATAATGATCAGTTCCCACAAACATGTAAAAAATTACTCGACTTGCAGCAGGTACAAAAGAAATGCCAGACCATCACGCACGTAATCGAGCTTGTAACTCCAGTCCAATACTCGCCTTCACGGGATGGATTTGGGAACAGGCTATCGTGAAACCTAGGTCATTTGGAAAAAAAATTGTCAAGCTTGAAAAGAAAAAAAAAATCCAATCCATTTCTCTCCTTGTTTACCAATGAGAACCTCTTTCGACGAGCAAGAAAGGGTGGGGTGGGATGGGGTGAGTAGAGGGAAGCAAGTAAAAAAAAAAAAAAAAACCCTCACTACCACACGATTGCTGGTCCTTGAATTACGGCCACACCCTACTGCAATCCCGAAATTCTCCTAGATTAGAAACCGCCGATGGAGACGCGAGCGGCCAAAGTTGTCCGATAATACTGCGATTGCAAGTGCATTAGATGGCGTTCCAGTGGGAGGGGGCGCCAAACCAATGATGCTTTTTTCTTCCATACACATATATACAACAGTGCATCACGACTTCTTCTTTTCCCCCTAAAGTGCTCATCCCACTTGGTCCATTCGTCACCCCTCGAGTCCCTCGGGCCTCGTCACCTTCCATTCTCAATTTCAACTTCTTTTTTACAAACAGTTCTCAAAACTACTCTAAGTTTTAAAACCCCCTTTTTTTCTATTACGTCGTTATAAAAATATTTATAACGCATAAATCCCGACCAGCATCGTGTCTTAAATGATGGGGATTACTTCTCTAATCTCCAGCAATGACGGAATGGATGTGGGCGGAGCCAATGATCCCAATAAGCGATAGGGAAGACGACGACGACGTTTAGTTATTAAGCCCATTCAAAGTGCGCATAATAAATGATGAAAAGAAGACAAAAAAACGCCTCCTATTTTCACTTCTTTCATTAATTAAGCTCGCAGACGCGAATCAATGGCGAATCCGACGACGACCATAAATTACGAGCAAACTAAAGCCCTCGCTGTTCACTTTTGATGGATGTTTACACTCGGTAATCGGCGGTCAAGTCTCACGACAAACATAACTGATATTCGATTCGAGGATTCGCCAACGAGCGACATCTCGACCACATAAATCATACGAGCAGACACCAGGGGGAGGAGTGCGAGCGACTTTCGCAGGGGCGATAAGAGAAGCGAAAATGATAATGACGATCAGCTTTTTCCTCGAGGGTGGGGCAGTGGCTTTTGATGGATGGCACTCCGCCTCTCGGAGACCACTATCACCTGAATCTTTACCTCTCTCTCCCCTCTTCGCGCGTCCTAATATCTCAGTGACAAATGGAAATCAGATATTGGCAAATATCTTATTAAAGTGCAAATCCCTCATATTCAGCGTTATGTCCCCACATCGCATCCCATATGACAACTTCAACGTCCCCTAATCCCTTTATCGCCGCGATCGAAACGCGACGAGTTCGAAACCGCGTTAAAAGTTTTGACGATTTTAATAATCTCGCAGCTTAATATAAGTTTGTCGGCGTTCCTTATTCGCCACTGCAGTGTATGGCACCCTCTCCACCCCTCCCATCCCGCCCAACTTCATTTCAGATGGCGCTGATTGCGTTAAGTCTTGTGGAAATTCTGACAATCCCATTTACGCCCGGGTTGCTCTCGCTCTCTCTACCAGCACAAGGAGAAAGAGATCATTTAAGACTCAGTGATAAAAGTATTATTCATCTGCCAAGCACTACTGCCAAGTGCACACACACACACACACACACATACACATACACAGGCGCACATATCCAAGAAAACTGCAGGAAAGAAGAAGATTGGAAGAGCCGAGCTAAGACTAGATTCGCTCGCTCGTCTCACACGTTACATTTCAAATTACCCCAAACGCATAAAAAGAATTTAAAACTCCCATCGAGAAAGTATAATAACTGCGCTCTTATATCAATCGGAGAAAAGTTAAGAAAACTCCCTGATGTTTACGCGCACGTCTAATTGCCCGGGTCTTATGCACACAAACGACTAATTTGTTTCCGTGGCTACACGAACGTCGTATAAACTCTGCGACTCGCAGCCCGCGTTTAACGACCGCATCGCGTGTTGCAAATCCGCATCTTGTCACTCTCCACCTCGCGTCGCGAGTCGCGCTTGGCCCCGCTCACCTGTGCTGGGTCAGCAAGCCAAAGAAAAAAAAAACCTCCTTACCAACCTTACCTTACCTTCCCACCCCACCCTAACCCCCTACTACCGACAAGCAAGAAAAGAAAAATGCAATCCACAAAGGGAGTGTCGTTGTGATGAATGAGTGAGACTTCTTGATACCCTCAACACAAAGATGCATCGTCATCAAGAGGACGACGGACGCGGGGAGGAAAGGGCGTGGCTTCAATCAGCATCGGGCTCAAAGAGAATATAACGAAGTAGTGATGGAAGAAGGACAGCGTGCAACACTCCGCTTGCAAATGTCCCCCGAGGAGCCGTGACTGATGAGACAGAGCCACCAGATTCATCATGGGCGCCCTCTAACTCAAACACACCACTCCCGGGAGGAAAAACAACGACATGCGCGCGCCCCCGCTTCGCTACCCAGAGACGGATGACGTGCCACTGTGCACGAAACGCACTCTTCCACTCGCGCTCTCTCGCTCACTTTGAGCTTGCGCAGGGTCCGACCGGTCGGGGATGGGGTAAAAAGAGGGAAAAAGAGGGACTCTTCATCACACGACGACCATCTGGCTACCAAAGAGTGGGCCCCTTGACGACGGCTCTTGATTTGTGCTTCGCACATGAACTGATTGCTGCCATGGGCTGCTGCTACTTGTCCGGCTATTCTCTCCTTTTGAGTAACGAGTCGCTGACAGATCCTTCCCATCATGCCCCTTTCGCGTCCCCCATGGAATTATCGATCGTCGACGTGCGGGCGTCGGGTCAGCAAAATGTCTGAATTGAATACGTACCAATTCATTTCCCGTACAAATATTCCTCGTTTAATCAATCACTTAACCTTTTTTGTGAACCGCTGCGATCCATTCGCCTTTCCCTCAAGACTTAAAAAAAAAAAAAAAAAAAAATTTCTAGTTTTTAAAATAATAATTACTTACTATTTTGTGTGTAGAATCAAATACAATTCTTCTCCTTTCGTCCCCCAAGTCATATTCTCCACCAATCCTCATCTTTCTCACCCTCAACATCATCCACTCGCTCCCCAGCATCATATTCCGTCGTCATGGAAACATATTTCCCGCATTATGATTGCTCCCCACATTCATACCGAGCAGCCATTCAGAGCAGACAACATTCCCAACTAGATCAATCCACCCACCAAAAAAAATAAAATAATACATTGTATTTTTAATCTTATCAAAAACGACAGGAATTTTAATAGGTAAATACAAAACTTAAAAAAAAGTAAAGAAAGAGAAAAAGAAATAGGAAAAGAAAGAGACAGACATTGACAAATCCACCACTTTTATCTGCATTCCCTACTTAATGATACGCAGCAATGGTCCATCAATCAGAGCAAATTAATGGGCGCCGCCCTGGCGGCCGACGAATAAAAGTTATAGACAAGGAACGCGGGTCTCAACTGCAATATATGGCACCTCCCAAGGCACGAGCGAGCGCTGACGCGTCACGATCCCATTCACTCTCGACGTGGGATACATTTACACCAATTCTTCTCATCTAAGACCTAATCTTTTATGACATATATGCTCGAACCGGGCGAAAATCGATAGAAAAAGAACAACTCCTAACTTAACTATCCACGCATGGGTACTTGCTCTCAGGGTGAACAGAAGAGGGCTCTAATCAAGGGGTGGAGTCGGAGAGAAACGCGGTTCGTTAACTTATACGTCAAGAGCAGGAGCGAGGGGCTGGCGAGGAGAAAAAGGGTCATTTTCGCTATGAATCATTAGAGCCGTTTTGACCAGATGACCCCTTGCTCGCAGCCACGACTCATAAAACTAAAGCCGAAAATCAGCAGCGCCAACTGGGCTTAATATTGCATCTATTGCCAACATGATTAGTTGTGAGTCAGTTTCGTGGACCCGCGTTATCTACGTCTGTGTATTGGATATGTGTGCGTTAAGCCCGGCAATTCATCTCTCCCACTGGGCTAATCTCGCTCGGTGATCAAGGAAATCTTCCCCTTCCTCCTGAATTTGATGCGCCTTTGCTGCACCGTACACGAGTCGCCCTTCCCTCTTATCGTTTGTCCACTCGCCGAGCCCAGCCGCCCCATTTCCAATCCGTACCTCCCTCTCGCAATCCTTTTAAGGACAGCTGAACAGGTAGCAATGTCGGACAATAACCGTAAACCCGCTGGAAAATTATCACCGTTTTAAAAAGGCAGCGAATGCATAAAGGTGACGTATGCACAGCGCACGTTAACAGCTGTCAAGGGTAGAAAAGATGGAGCAAAAGATGGGAGTGGGGAGGTGGAGAGGCTCCATTACGGCGCTCGCTCGTCCATTAAGCCTTGCCATGGGTTTCTCACTGTCCTTTACAGTGCAAGGGACGTGTGCACGCGTGCGCTTTGGCGTCGAGTGCCCATATTTCAGTGTTTTGTCGACGTTTCATCAGGAAAACTGAGCTCCCCCTTTTCTTTGCTTGGCATTTGGCCAACTGTTTCAACTAAAATCTCCTTTCGTGCTCGCACTAAATTCTTCATAACTCAACTTTTTCCTCTGAACTCACTTTTTCTTTAATCATAATTTATAAATCTTAAAATTGCCATGTTTCAAAATAAAACCGTCCCTTGTTTCGATAAGACTTAATAGAAACCTCGGCCTCAAATTAAAAAGCTCCTCCTTTAGTGTGGCAGCAGGAGCAACAACCCAGCCTTGCGGTGAAGCCCCTGCTGCCATCATTTAGGCGGCGACAACAGTCTGTATGATAATGCAGGGGGTGAAGGAAAGCAGCGCAAGTGAATTTGCTGTCAATCATTGTACAATGAATTAATTATAGTCTTAATGGATTTAAGGTCCCCCAAACGCATTATGAATGCGCATCGTGGACATATGGTGACAAAGGGGTTGGCATTCATTACTGGGAAATAGTGAACCCTCTTGTACACACTCCCCCCCCCCTTCAAAACAGTCACATTTAATTCACTTTTATTCCTTTTGTGTGAAATGAAAGTAAACACAATCAGGCACGGTGTTTTATTTATTAGTGTTAAGCATTTTCTTCTTTTATAAAGTCACTTTTTCTTTTTAAAATATTATTTTTAAAAATATTTAATATTTCTTCAATATAAACATTTTTAAGTAGATATTTTTTAATTTTTTTTATAAGTCCAATGACCCGACGTGACGCTTTGTTTTTCAAAAACAACACGCCGAAGCTCATAAATAAAATTCTTGTTCGTGTCTCCTGTTTTTCTGCAGAGCTGGCAAAGTGGATGTCGTTGAACTCCGACAGCAGCAACTGACGAGGAGCGAGATGGAAAACAAGAGACAACAAAATTTTACTACTTATTTTCATACGTAAGCAAGACTCAAAAGGGCAACTACCAGCTACGTCAAGCCAAAACACCAAACAAAGACCACCCCAAAAAAATAAAAAATAAAAAACTAAGAAAAAGAAAGCCAGCCATGCAACTAGTAAGCAAATTACTGAAAACTATGCCCTTTAAAAATACAACCATGCAAGCAGAAATAAAATAAAAACTATTTCTTAGAAAAAAATTTAAACTTTGTACTTACATTTCTTTTCTTGTCCGACACATTTTCATAGTGGAAGCAGCAAACTAAATAGATAAATAAACAAAAAGAAAAAAAAATGTCAAAATAAACATCTAAAAATAAAAAAGTCAAGCAATTTCCTCATTTCCCTTTCAATAAATTGTAAACAGCTGTAAGTCCAGCTGAGGCTCAAAAAAGTACGGGAAAAGGAAGGTGAATGGAGGGAGGGGGTCGCCCAGGCAAAGCGCGTGTACAATGGCATTAGTGGCACCGTGAGCCCTGTCTCAGGTGAGGCTCAGGTGGCGACGCCGACTGGATCAACAGAATCAATATTGAAACAAGACGGCTCAGGCATGAGGGGACTCGACGTCGACCCTTTTCACTGAAAAAGACGACGCAGGGGAGATGCAAGAGCGAGCCACGCACCGATGTTATCTCGTGCCGACTCGATTCAGCCGCTGAGACAGCTGGATTTGCAGGAAAAATTCCTCCGCAATTTCGGGATAAATTCCTAATTTAAATGGCCGATCATCCTGCTTTGCACGCTCGTTAAATTTCCAAACGAGGAATGAAGCAAATATGCGGCTTCCCATACACGCACCAAGTCAGCAACGCTCGTCATTTGCATACTGCTGACTTGTCGCGAAATAAATTGCATTGTTTAAGGCTCGATTCGGCGTACATGCTGGAAAAACGAGAGAAAACAAATGAATTTGTTTATTTTATTTCTTATTTATATCTGCAATGTCCAGTATCGACCACACCCTTCGAAACGAGCGCGCGCCTCTTCTCCTCCTCATTGCAGTATTGACAACTGGCCGCTTGCCATTGCTGAATTATGGAAGAGACCAGCTGCGAGCGTCGGCTCGCATGAATATTACGGAGGGAGGGCGAAGGAACTCCTAATATTTTAATAAGAGAGCAATCCCCGTCTCATTGGTCCGCTGCTTCTGACCAATGGCGAGCCAAGATTTGACCCAAGAGTGTACACACACACACGCACAATTATCACCTTTATGGTAGGGTCAAGCAACTGCGTGCTCAATAGCAAAGAAAGAAAGTAAAATAAATAACAAAATATTCCAAGTGTAAATACAAAAGGCAGGAAGTTGCAAAAGTTGGAAAATGCATGAATAATCATGGCATTTATTTGAAAAGTAGTTTTTCAGAATTAGAAATGAAAAAAGCAATGTAGGTGAGAAAGCCAAGAAGAAAAAAAAGAGTGTGGAATGATGTATATTGGATGAAGTAACACGAGCACGATACAAATATTTGCTCGCAGCCCTGCGCTAAATAGTTCGTCATTTCTTCGCCAAAGTGATGACGGAAATGAAAGGCAAAGAGGAGATGATCTTGGCATGTGGAATGCATGTGCACGTGCGCCTGAAATATAATCCGGGCGAAGGCGGGAATGAAAACGACAAGAGGGTGAGAGAGAAAGAAAGAGAGACAGGCAACATGTGCAGCCAGTATGTCGAGAATTAATGCGACTTGCTCTTACAAAGTGGATATTAAAATTCCAATCGGATCAAAACAAGTGTTGAAAATGGATGACAAATTAAATCTGCCATTGCCTTCACTATTTATAAATGCATCAAAACCGAAGCATGAGCTGCGGTTATTTCAGGCGCATCTTTCCACTACATCATTAACCATTCATGCGCTCTGTAACCATCATCCGCGTACACAGCAATAAGCCTAATGTCGCTGAAGGATGGGGTAATAGAAGAGGAGATTAGGTAAGGTGAGACACACAAATGGGGCTAAACCAGAGTCGCACCTTCGCTACAAAGCCACCAGAGCGCTCTGTGGGGAAACTAGTTGCTAAAACCAAAACAACATTCTCTTAAATGTCTCTCTCCCTACACAAAAACAATCTGATCAATCGCACTGAAATAGAAGGGTGGGGGAAATTCACGGGACTTTCTAATCCGACGGCGAGTGAGTGGTGCTGGGCGATGAAACCAGAGCGTCATTACCGTAAACGCACTGGCGCCCTCTGGATAGAAGACCCTAAAAGGAAAACAAATTTCTTATTTCCAAGAGTCCCACGTAGAAAGGCAAGCCATAAATGAATTACAAGTGGTATTGTCTCGGAACATGACTTGTTTGCACAAAAGGGATAGACGCTCCGAGCGCGAAGAAGACTGGGAACTGATATGTCCTGGATTTCAATTTCCACTTTTAAATCCCACTAAACAAACAGAAAATAAAAAGAAAAAATACGAGTCTGATTTACGGCCCAGTTTTCCTCGTTTTCTTGCCAAATTCATATAGATCATGGGAAAAAAGAGAACGGTTCTAATAAAAAGAGTTGGCCTTTGGGAAATGAGAAGAAAAACTTAAGGCACATAATTTATGGCTTTGATTACAAAACATCCAAGCAGCTCACAGCTGTCTCGTAAAAAAAACTCTTCTATACGTTTACTGCAGCTCAAAATTAATGCGTGAAATTAGTCGTTAGAACTGAGATCAACGAGGAGGAAAGAAGCGATGAGGGTGGGGTGGGGAAAGGAAAAAGCGGAGAAGAAAAAAATTTTACACATTTCTTGTATAAGCTTGTGCTTGTTTTAATTTAAAACCTTCATTTATAAAACACGTCGTTCTTTCTTCCCCCGTTAAAACCGCATGATTTCATTAAACTGAAGAATTATGAAGCCAAAACTTTTACCTCTTAAACAAGTTTTTTATTGCCAAGTTTTTTTTTTTTTAATTGTGTATCAACAATATTAAGTAGGTAAAATCGATATTTACCGCCAGATGGGCAAATCCTGCCCACATAACTCGACGTCTGAGGACGGACAACGCAAGAAATCCAATTTTTAATTAAAAGTCGAAAACGAATGTCTTCGCGCGTTTTGGTCACCACTAGCACGATTCGGATGGAATCAATCAGGTGAGGCAATTTAATTTCCCCGACTGCAACTTATAAGTTACCAAAAAAAAAAAAAAAAAAAAAAATTGTTTTTCTTTTAGTGATAAAAATAAAGAAAAAATTGAGCAATTTAAAGGTGGTGTTGGGAGTTCTTAAAATAGTTCTTGATTTAAGGATAATAAAGATGACAAAATAGAAAAAGAAATCTAAACCGAAGTCGCTCTTCCGTTTTATAGTCACGATACTAAATCGTGATATTTATAATATTCAAAAAAATATATTTATCAAAGTAGTCACGATAGTTGCCATCTGGGCTCAGCCAAGTGAATTAGTTTTGAACAATAAATTCTTTCTGCAAGTCGCACATTTTAATGCGTACACTCATTTCTTTTCGTTATAACTTATTTTTATCAACTAATGTTACACAGGCCCACACACCTCCTTATCACCACCGTGGTCTAGAAAAAAATCCATCTCAGTGCATGTAGTCCTCACACATGTTTATTTTGTGCATGTGTACAAGAAAGAGGGAAGCAAAGAGAGCAAAACCAAATCTCATCTTGGCAATTTTCCAAACCACACTACTATGCAACTGGCACACATGGGTTGCTGTAGCAGATTACTCTAAGAAAATGGTAGCCAATAAAACTGATGACATCTGGAGGATTTGGACTTTTGAAGCAATTAGCCACACCAATTTATACAAGAAATGAGATTTGCATGGCAGAAAAAAAATCGACACATGCAAAAATAAATCTGGAATTGATGAGTTTAAATAGAAAAAAATAATTGAAAAAGTTTCCAGATAAGATAAAATAAAATACAAACAGAAAAAAAAATTAGTAAATGACCGGAAATTGTCCTTTCACATTGCAAGGTTATCTCTGAGCATACTTTGGTAGGTAGTTAACTTACACACCACACTTTATTCAAATTAAATGCATTCAAACGAATGAACAGTGTGCAGAGTTGGGAGATTGCACACATGAGCAGCTTATCTACACAGGCAATTAGGTTGCAGCTATAAGACCAGAGGAATGTCCACACAAACTCTTAGCCTGCATTCACCTGCATCTCTTGAATTAAATATTCCACATTTGCTAACACCCTCTTCAACCTTATCTAGCAGCAGCGCTTTTATCAAAACCACACACTGCATTATCACCCTTATTTCCTTTACTATGATATCACGGCAAATTTACTCTTGACCATAAAGGGTTCGTTCGAAGCTTTAAAAAGAAATCGAGAAGAAAAGAAAAGAAATGCTAATAGTCGCAAAATTCAAACATTTTTTATGTCACGTGCTGTCTCTTGCCACCTGTGACCGAATACTTAAATCGAATGACATTCTTGACGGTATTTTGGACGACTAGACAAGGACAGAGCACATTAGGGCGCCGCCCTGACGGTGGTTGTCTGCCGAACACTTAGACATCCTTGGGAAAAGAGCCAAAGACATGACACAAGTCAAAATTGGTCTGTTATCAACTAGACAGGGTAAAAAAAAATATGGAAAGGAGGACAATGATCCTTTTAAACAGTGGATTCGAAAAACGAGCAACTTCTCTACTATTTATCGTGATAAAAAAATTAATGGTAAATTTAATAGGTTGAAACCCTCTCTCTATTATTACAGATATTGTTCGCTCGCACGAAGCCGCAAATAAAAATGATTATTTCATGATGGTTAATTGAGGAAAAGAATAAAAGAAAACAACGAGGAGAAAATCATTAAACAACAAAAACAGAACTTTATTGACATAAGTTCTCCCACGTAGGCTTAATTCAACCTTTGCTCATCTTCCATTATGAAATCAATGGATTTACACAATGCACACAAACATGTCTGCTAATCAATGTTGTTTCTGTGTTTTAATCTGGCGCAAAAACAATCGTTTCTTATTTCTAATCTAAACTTTGAAGAAGAAAAACTGATTACTGCAGCACAACAAAATAAAAGGCGAAAGAGAATAGAAAAAGAGAAAAAAAGAAAAAAAAAAGAGAGAAAAGCTTTTTCGTTTTTCTTGTTATCAGGCTTTTCATTCAACCTTTGATTGCAACGACTCGCATAGTTATTGCTTCTAATTTGGAGCAGCACACATGGAGAAAAGACAATTAACCTTATGCTTTGCCTCCTCAACCAATTACAGCAACGCAACATTTCATGGCGCACCAGGTCATGGAAAAGAAGATTCAATCTGCAACCTCAAAAACTTCTTGATGCTGCTATTAGTAGAAGGCATCTTAATCTTGCCTCAATACAATGCGCTCCCATTTTGTCACACGTTTTATTACATCGAGTCGCGTTGCCATGGCAACAGACATCAGCAAAAACCGCCTCCGCCGCTCTGAGTTGTGACCATTAGTCCAAAGCCAAATATCCAATGGAAAAGATATTTGTAGCAGCTGCAGGGCCACTTTCAAATTTCCATGCAAATGTTCTATTTTGAATTGAACCGCCTCTTTACGTGTTGCCCAGGTATTGAAGGGGGGAAAAAAAAGGAAAAATAAAAAGAACCTCAAGCGTCCCTTGCTCTTCATTGCCCAGTCACACAGTTATCCATTTCTTATTCTAAGGAAATGAAACTAGCCAAGCCAGGCTAAAATCCCAGACAAAAGTGCTTGCCTTCGCTCCATTTTACCATACATAGACAATTCACACGCAAAGCACGATGGGAAATGAAGTGAACATTTTCCTTACTCCTTAAAAAAATGCACATGGCACGCTGAGTGACTTCAACTTCAAGTTAACCTAATCCAAAATCACAATATTCATTTTATTTCTTTCAACATTCACACACATTTCTGAAAGGACTTGGATACAATTTTCTTTTTTATTCAAAATAAAAGAAAAAACAGTCGCATATAGCCGTTTAACTCGCGAACACGCATACAGTGGCAAACATAAGGTGGGACGTTGCACCCCAAGGGAGAAGCAAAACATGGAAACCACTTTGGAATAAAAACATTCTATTCCAACTTAATTCCAGTCTACGAAACAAACTAACGAAAAGCGGCCAGACAAAACTATTATACCATTTTCCTGTCGTTTTGCCTCAAAAAACCTCGCTAAGTGTCAATTTCATCTCTCTTTCAGCTTTTCAATCGTTTTTCTATGCAAGAGAATGGCGATTGCCATCTACAAAACAGCCGCTCAACAGCTTCACTTTTCCCTCAACTCTTCCCTTTTCTCCCCTCTCTTCACAGCAAAAAAGGTGGTTTGTATTTGCATAATGTCCCTGGCGTACAACCACATTAAAATAGATGGATCTTTTTATTTATTTTTTTAGGCGATAATAAAAAAAACTTAGTTACGCATAAAAATTAAGCGTCGGCTATTTTCATCTGGCAGCGCACATTGGAACGAAGCAAAACTCCATCTTCACTTTATCTTCGCTCCCCAACTTAAGACAATTTCTTGATCAAATCCCGGAGATAAATGTCTCTTCATTTGTCCCTTTCCTCCAGCAACCTTCTGCTGTTCAGAGATAGTCCACACACCGATTCCCAGGGTGGTCAGTTCAGTTGCCCCTTCTGTTTGTCCCTCCCTTCAGCATCCATCACAACACAATCACTCTTCATGTAGGAAATCTGCCACACTTCCTCACTTATAAACGAAATAAAAAATTATTTTCCATTAATTTCTAAAAAAAATAAAAAAATAAAAAAATAAAATGAATTAAAAATACTTTTCTGAAATTTATCATCAGATATAGAAAGTGAAAAAAAGTTAAAAAAATTTTTGTCTCCTTATGCGAGGAAAAAGAAAAAAAAAAATAAAAAATAAAAAAGAGGGAGTGAGATGGGGACCTTAATGCCATCTTCGAATGCCGAAAAGATTCATTTGCATAATTCGAGAAAATCACATTTCCCGAAAATTAGGAAATGGGAGAGAACAGAATCGCGTGCATATATAACTAGACGCGCCCGCTTTTATGACAGCATAGCACACACACTACCAATCCTCATGCTCTATCATACAATTGCAACGATGGGGAAATTGAAAAAAAAAGTTCAAAGAAATAAGAAATGCACCAACCATCGTATTTCCATATGAAATGCCATTACCCCCTCCCCCATTTTATGACTGGAGATAAACCATCCTACATTTTTTATCTCCGCATAAATAGACCAAAAAAATCAACCATCAATTTGAAGATGAAAGGCAAAAACAGCTGAATCAATAAAAGTTTTATTTTAATTCTAATTTTTTTAAAAAAATATATCAGTAAATATTTCCCTGTTTTTAAAGACTTTTCAATTGATACTTGTTGCGTTTTCCAAACTTGCTGCTTTTCAATACAGAATTTATTCAAAATTTCCTCTCGACGAGCCGTCAATAAACGGCGTCGCCGCATGATTATATATAGAAAATTAGGGGGTGGCACCAGCGCGCCTGTCAGATATGGTCTCCAGACTTCGACCTCCTTGTCAATTCATTTGCATGTCAAAGGCCGAATAAGGAGAAAGCGAACGCGCGAGAGAAGCAATTTCGCGACCACACACACCGGGAATAGGATGGGGAGTAGGTCGATTTACCATCGTCTTGATGCATTGCTGTCAGGCAAACATTAATTTTAACATAATTCCACACACGGTGCCCTTCTTTCTTCATAAAGAGGCTCGGAGCGTTGAGTGGCACGTGATGCCTTACCCAACGTTGACTTCATATTACCGATCATTAAGAGTTCGATTAGCCGCGCAAAACTCCTTAATTACGATAACTAGAGACGTCTTTGCCATTTTTATAAAGAAGCTTCCCATCACGGCTTCTTGGATATTTTATAAAGTTTAAAATTAAACTGGGGAATTTAGAGGGGAAAATAAGAGCTTTGTTACTCTACCGAGGCTGCAGCTTAACTCATCATCAAAGACAAGAAACTCAACTCTGCGATGCTAATGTCGTCCGCTCCCAGGTGAGGGCGCTTCACATACAAGCTTCATGCAGAAATGACTGTGTCATCCCCACTCCCTTCCATCCCTTCCCTTCCCCTTACTCTTACTGCTCTCTCTCCTCCTTTTCATTTATTAAGCGAGAGAATTTTCCAAAATGAAGTCTGCTGCGAAAAGAATAAAAGGAGATGGAGCAGCTTCCACATTTGCATAAAGCAAAGAAGACTTCTTTTTGTCATTTAATGAAAACCAAGAGAGAGAGAGAGAGAGACGAGGAGGGAAAAAAAAGAAAAAAGAAAAACAGAAAAAAAAGAAAGAAAAATAAGAAGAAAGAAGAAAAGAAAGAAAAATTCTGCCACACATACACACGTGCATTGAGTGGATTTGAAAAGTGAACACAAAAATAATAAGATAAAAACGGCGAGTCTTAAATGAACGCGTGTATGTGGTCTGGTGCTAACCAATCGAAGAATTTTCACGGATGCGGTAATTTCACTTTCAAATTTGGCAGCAGTCATTTCCACATGGGCAAAATGAAATAAACACGCGTCGAATTTGACTGGGGCTGATGCAAGTTCAATGTGTTTGATTGTAAGGGGATGCGTGTGGAGGGAGAGAACCTAATGCGAATAAAGGATGACTTTCATTTAGATGGGCAGACCATTGTAATTGCTTTTCCGTGTAATGGAGAGGGGATTCAATGACCAGTGTCCACTCGGGATATATGCATTGGCCATACGCCTCGCGTTGACCATTTTCATTTTATCCACTATAGCAAATTGCATCGACTAAATCGTTAATATAATTTTATAAACTACGATAAAAATAAAATCCATACGAGATGAATTTTTCATTCAAACAGAAGTTACTTTTCAGATGATTAATGTTTAATGTGAAAAAAGCCTTCCTTTTCTTGTGTAAACAAAAAAGTAATATGCCATCCATTTTTCCCGTTTAAAAAATTCATCATGTGGAAGGAAAAAAAAATCACTTCCTGATGTAACGAAGGAGTAATAAATGCGTCATCGATAAATCCATATGTTAAGAGTGTTTTCAAAGTTTTTCAAGTTTTCGAGTTTATTTATTTTTGTTGTTAATTCAATTAAACTCAAGCAATTAAAATTTAATTTTCGGTTCAAATCAATTTACCATTTGTTTCCGTTCAGTAAGACGTGCAAACTTCTACAGCGCTGTCAGCCGAGTCGCTTTCCTTCCTCACTCACACCTTGATTAGCTTAACGAGCTAAAGCGTGGTTAAGGTGATTGTCCTAATGTGATCTGGGCAGATTTAAAACAGCTTGCAAAATTTGATCAAGTACAAAGCGTGAAAAGATAAACAAATTCATCTCCATAATTTCATGCGCGCGGAACATGAGCAATATTTATAAACGTTATCGGTTATTTGTAACGCACTTCCTGCTCGACCGCATGCAACTTTGATGATGCCCGATCGAGCGGACCCGGCGCTTGGCAGCAGAACTTAAGCAGCGAAAGCGACTTATCAATTTATATCTCATGACTAATTTGTAAACAAAAATTCTTCACGACCACCAACAACATTAACTTTTATTAACCGCCGCTTGGCTGACGGCGAAGAGGAAACTTTGCAAACAGAAACAGCTTTTCACTGTCAGTTCATTAACGCTGCGACGTACACAACAGCATAACATCGAAATGCAAAACCAACAAGCCTTTACACTTGACAAACCTAATGAAAATCAATTGTATTTGCTTTTAATATCAACGTCAATTTCGCCGCTCGGCCGATTATGCACACGCCAAAAACGCTCGCTCCCAACGTCCTGGCCGCCGACGAGCAAAGCGGAAATCACTCAACCTAAAATGTCATTATGCTTCGCCCCTTCACGCCCTTCAACCCGCCATCGAATCATATTAATCACAAAGACTTGTGTTTTGACTGACGGGTAATCTGACAACGAGCGATGGCTTGTTTTGATTGACGGCTTTGACAAACTTAAAGGGGAGATGGCGGTTTCGCCTTGTCATGCACACGACTGCAACAATTACACGCTTCGACTAAGCCAGAGGATGATGCCAGTTAACAATTTGAAAATGGCTTCCTCCTCTTCATTCAACACCCTCATCTTAGAAAAAAAAAAAGAAGAAGAAAAAAAAAGATAACTAGTTGATTGACGAAAAATTCTCCAAACGAAACTAATAATCCAACACGTAGCACTTGTTTTTTTCTTTCTTCTTTGTTCCTTCGTTTCTCAAATAAGGGAGGGGTCGGTATAAGAAAAGAATAAAGATGGTCGTTGCACCACTGGATCTAATCAGAGCTAGAAACGACAAGAAAAAAGAAAAGCTCCTCCCAAATGGTGACTCTAGTGGCGGCCACGATTGCCTGAATGAGAAACCTACCACTGCAGGGCCCATCACCGAGACCAAGGGTGAGAGTGAGGAGTGGTGAGTGTGTGGGGATGAGGGCGCTGTTGCTCCTGCAATCGGTGCCTGGGCAATCCAATTGTGCCCCCGTTGCCTCTGCGAGCACAATACTTCGTTAGCACCATCCGGGGGCCGCAGACCCCAGATGGCCCTTGCCCATCTCTCTTCCTGCTGGCCATTAACCCCTTGAGCCCTCCTCGGGCACTTTCAGACCGTTACGCCAACTTCGAAATACGGATATTAGAGAAGGGGAAAAAAGACACTTCCAAACTTGTAGTGATTCATTAATTTCTCAACTTCCGGTTTCATTTTTGCTGTTTAATTATTTGCTTTCGGATATTGAGGAAACAGCGCCCATGCGTCGTAATCAGGCGTACGGCGCCTCTGCAAGCTGACCATCAAATGGAGACACTCATCCCCCGATGCCCACTACCAAATCTGATCCTTCTCCCGCACCCCACCATCACAGGCAAGCTGAGAACCCGCCTATATCTCTAATAACGTTGCCACAGGGAACGACAACAAACTTGCAACGCCTCCTCATCTTAATGAGGCGAAACGCAGCAAACAAGGCTGCATTTTACCATTTCTATCAATTAATTGACTCATCCAGACCAAACGCATCACTCGGTATATAATGCATTCATTAACACAACACTCGGAAATTTTTAAAACCCCAGACCCCGACCACGCGTCGCTGCCGACCACGATTCGAGAAGCTCAAAGCTCAACTTTCCACAAATTGCTCTTTCTTTCTACCATATTAACCCCAATAACCTCGAGAGCCCCGTCCTGACCCGAGTAAAGTGACAGCAGACGAGTGGCCCACCCCTAATGAGATCAAACCAGCATCTTCCAGCCTCCATCAAGAAACGGCCAAGAAAAAGCTGATGAGACCCTTAAGGGTAAGGCACTTCTCTTTGGCAACATCCACTACCACCACCAAACCTCTGTCACAATTTCTGACAAAACCACTTTGACCAACGTCACACAAAGACCGCTCCAATGGATCCATAAACCCCCTGGCCCCTCGACCTCGCTACAATTTCATTCATAGATTAACCCCAACCTGCCCCACTTCCATCCTCAAACGTCACTCACAATTAAAATATCTACCAATTGATTAAGAGGCGAAACAAAAAATGATCAAATATTTATCACATTTCTTCCCACCTTCCCCCTTAATTTTTTTAAGCTAAAAAAAAAATTTTTTTTCACATCGCCCCTCTTTTTTTATCCTCGCGTCCCACTGTCAAGATAATTACATCCGTCTTCCGGCGATTTGCCTTCCCATTTCTCATGCAGTCCCTATGGATAACTAAAAAGTCGAGATAGACACACTCACAAACACCGCCTGATGATGAAAAGTTAAGCTTTCCTGCGTAGATGCTTCCATCTTAGCGTCGCCATGGTGATAAAAACCACTCATCGTTATGCTTTTATTTTTCATTATGTTATTTTTTACATAAAGTAAAAAAAAAAAACTCATTGTGCATTTTTCCCGGGTTCGCTACTTTTCTATAAAGCGCATGGATGAATGTTGAAAGAGGGAAGGGGTGGTGGTGAAGACACCATTAAATGAACAGCCTGAGAGGAGGAGGAGAAAAGGGGGAAAAAGAGAAGAAGCATCCTTTGGTATAAATAAACTAATGAGGCCTTGCAAATATGACTGCAACTTTTCCATTGTGAGCGAGAGAAAGAGAGAAACATCATCAAACTATGCAAATGCATTTGACGAAAACAACCCTTCAACTTCCTTCCTATCTCCAAATTTATTCCCCCGTAATTCTCCCGCATGCCCAAAATTAAAAACAAAAACAAATACTTACTGTATCATTGTGTGCCTCGCGCTGCAGTGTCTGCAAAAGACAAAAGGGAGAATAAAATCACGAATGAAATTTTCAAAATTTATAAACATCATTTACAAGGTCTAAATAAAACCATAAAAACTTTTTGATATTTTTTTTGTGGCGGGCAACTGGGAATGGGAAAGACAGGTGCAAAGTAGAAGGAATGGGTAGGCATGACCCTTCCATCAAACTAGTGACCAATGTAGCCATCTCACAAGGGGTTCTCCATGAATCTTTGATATGGGGCCAGCAAATGAGCTTGGCCTCCGCCAACAATAGAGTAAAACGTGGGAGGTGATGTTAGACTCTCTCTCCTGCCACCCTCGCTTCACCCTATCAATTATTTAAACCTTCAAGCTACATTTCACTGGTCAAATCAAAGGAAACTAAGACCACTTTTGCAGTGGACAAGTTACACATAAAGAACACGACCCTATAAAGAAATAAAACAAACATTTTATTTTTGAGATAAAATTAATAATTTTTTTGTTAAAAAAAAAATTAAAATTTTTATTTTAACCGAAACCGCACAATCTCACGAGACTCATTTGCAACTAATTTTTATGAGAACGAAACTCTTTTTACTAGAATACGGAAGTCATCACAATTTGGCAAAGAATAATTTGCCTACTTAGAGAGGTGGCACACGCGAGAAGCCTTTTACAACATTCTTGTCAAAAATTTAACTGACAACGTAACCAGAGCCATTAAATTGGATTCCCGGGGCTGTGTTTTTCAATTAAGGCTCGGGGCAACTTATCTCTCATTTGCCCACCGAAAGAAGAAGACTTACAAAAACATCAACGCCCCGTCGACAATAATGACTTGAAGCGGAATTAAAAGTTTCTAATTTAATTTGACAAATAATTGATGCCAAACCACCCGAAGCAAAAATGAACAAGAAGAAAAATTAACTGAGATAAACGACTTGAATGATTAAAAAAAAGCATAAAAAACAGGAACGAAGAAAGAAAAAGAAGAATATTTTTTTATAATCAAATAAAATATAACTATTTTTAGAGTTGTGCTTTCTTGTTTTATTTATTTCTCAGGGAAAAACTCATCTCATCAACACCTACACACTGCTCTGGGTGTGTTAAAATTCCACAGACGACACCACTGGAAGGCTCGAGGGTAGTTTGGCGTATACAACTGGCCACTGTATGATAGTAGAAGCGCAGAGGCCAGCTCTGGCTCTCCTTAATCTCTCTTCCAACGAGTGGTCTCCAATTGATTACAGCTCGATAAAACGAACTGACGCAGGCGCAAACCAACGACCTCCGCTCCAAAGATCATCTTCCGTTACCATGACAACAAGAGCCAATTCTTCGATTGCTCGTCCACATCGCGATGTATAAAAATATTCCAAGTCGAATAGGGAAAGATAAATAAATAAATAAAAAAAATGCGAGATGAGATTTAGTGTGATCCGTCAACCAAAGGGAGGGGCAGCGGAAAAGAGATGCGGGCGTCAAGCTACCCCCACCTCAATGCCAAGCGAGCAGACCGGAAATGAACATTGATTGAGCATGCGCACTAAATTGAATCAAGTCGAGAACTGGAGGGACATTAGAGATCAAATTTAATGGGGTCAGGACCCCTTTCTTTAGTTAATAATGCACCGCCATTGGTCCTCCAACAAAGCGCAGATGGCAAACGTCTCCCCTTCGCCCACTGTTTGCCCATCAATAATCACCTAGGTAATCAAAGGATTATGAGCTGTAGCAAGAAAACGTCAATATTGCGCTCGCCCTGCCCCAATCACGTGACATCATCATCAATCGACTCTTTTAATTACCTTTCTCAGTACAAATCCCATTTTCTCCCGCCGTCTACGACTGCACCTGTCTTCTTTGCACCAATGGCGAGCCACGCAACCGACACGGGAACAACGGGCGAATCAGCGCGCGGATCATAATTCATAACCGTCATATCCAAGCCACTCATCGCTCACGCGCTGCCAGAAAAGCCTTTACCAAACGCTCCATTGGAGTGCAGTCGAGCGTAAATGAAATGCCTCGACCAATAATGAAACTCATTCTCAACCTCAATATACCGACCCAGCATTATCTAGCGTCGAAAAAAAAATATATAAAAAAAATGAAAATGACGGGCGCTAATTCTTGGGTTCACTTAAATAGCCACCGTTCACTTTATTGCTTTCAACAAACTATCGAGTGAAAAGCAGAGCATGCTAACAAACTCTCCTTGTTGCACTCCCTCTGGCGTCGCTGTTGCTAATGGGGTAATGAGGTGTACGGACCCCTCACTGTTTAACCCCCTCTCTTACTCTACCATCGAACCTCATGAGGTCTGCACCAGCGTGAGGCCCTGAGCAAATTATGATTATTTGATGAGACAGTCGGGGTTAATTGTAATGCACCAGCTCCCATCGTGCATGCCCCGATATAACAACTCAATTACATCCCTCACTCCCACCCCCGTCCCCCGCCGCCACCCTACCTATTCTCGTCCTCTAACACACGCACATAGACTCATCCTACTTCCCAATAAGGATCTAATCGAGTTTGAACTCTATGACAAAATCCATACAGAATTGTAATGAACTTGCAGCTGCTCGCAAGCAGATTGCGAAGCTTTTAATATCTTTTCTGGTCATCACGCGCCAAGTTGGGAAAAAGTAAAAAAGGGAAAAAGGAAAAAAAAAAGTCTTGATGTAGCGCGAAATTAAGGGCGAGAGACGAAATTAAAGCTTACAAGACACAAGAGTCATCTTTAATTAGACGCCGAATCATACGGACACCTTTCTGGTTAGATGAGACAAAAAGAAATTAAAAGAAGCTCTACGTGGACATGGCCAATAACCCTGACGGAGAACAAACAAATTATTCTTGGCAGAGAACAACGCCCACATGACTCTAACTCAACTCTTTGGATACAGCAAATAAACAAAGCCGAGACGCAAATTCAACTAAAGACAATTTGTATTGTTCGACGGCTTGACTTTCTAATTAATTAATAAAATTGATCGAAAGAGTCTGGAAATAAAGAAAAAAATGTAAAAGTGATTGGGAAAGTTTGCAAGTCCCAAATTGCTGTTTAATTAAGTTATTTCGTTTGAATAAATATGGGTTTATTTATCAACTCTCTTTATAGGTTTCGTGTAAGCAAATTAAAAAAGAATTGCTTGTTTTCAGACTGTCATTCAATTCTATTTAATTTCATCTGCACTGATGCCAAAACAAGTCAACAGTATCAAATTTCTGACAAACTTCGGATCTGGTTTTAATATTTCAAGAAGGTTTTGTTTACAGCATCCTCCCCTCAAACTAGTTTAAAAATTGGATTTTTTCCCCCTTTGTAGAGAAAAATAGAGAAATTAGTTAGTCAATATGTTTTTTAATTTATTTACTTTATAATATTTTTTTTTTGTCCTGTAAAGTTCACTGCATTGAAAATACGCGAATGAAAATTCGAAAAGAGATTTCTAAAACGGGTTCGCATGAAAAAAAAGGCAAATGAGGACTTTTTACCATCGTCTTGGTGTGCCTGCAGTAAAGCCGCTTCATTATTTCTGACGACCTCGCCACAATGCTTTTCGTATGCCAGAAGGTAATATTGCTAATTTAATTAAATCCACGAACTGGCGGGTGCCAGTGATGACGCAACAACGAGTAGAAGAAAAGCTCGGTTTTCGATTAATCAGTCTCATTTGTATGGATGCTCAGTATGGCATTGACAACATGGAATTGGAAAAAAGTCAAATAAAGAAGCCCACCCCTCGCATCCAAAGAGCATTAAAAAAAAAAGGTGTGACATAATTTCCCGCACGATGGCAGCACTAGTTTATTGCCTTATTGGTTATGGAAATATGCGGGGAATAAATTGGCGTCAAGCGATGAGCAAAGTTTGGCCGATGCTCTCTTCCCTAATCCATTCATTTCACACTTGACACACAACTGTCTTTGACATATTCGACCACAATGGCTGCTAGCGAAGGGAGGGCAGCAACTAATGTTCCCAAGCGACAAAATTAAATCAAATATTCATACACCGCCCACCCACCAAGATGGCACCCTCATCCTCAATTAATCTTCGACTTGAACCTTTAACCCATTTCCCCCTGCTTTATGCATTACTTTTAATTAGACTCGTTGATTTTAATTCTTTCCCTGCAAATTTGCCCTCCAGAGGACGCAGCACCCGGGAGATTATGGCAGCACATTTTCACCAAACAAGGTCATCCGCTCTCTTCTTTATCGCGCTATTGTTCTTGCGATATGGTTAAAAATAAAACCTCTTTCGCTACAATCTGGCATCAGACACTTGTATTAATTATGTCATTTTGTTTTCTTCCACGGGCGCCTTCAGTCTGATTTTTCTTACAAAAGGTCGTTTTAAAATAGAAACGCACAATCTCGCAAACCTTGCCAAATGTTTCTGCAATGCAACAGCTGTCACAAGACAAACCATAAACAAATTGTATCTATAGCGAAAGGAAAGACACTCGCTTATTCCTGAGAATAATATACAATTAATTCTGTCTTTTCTCCCTAGGAGGCGCCCGAGCCAAGTACACACTAGGTAAACAAGCTGGTGTTCTGAAGCCCAAGTTTTAGTAAAAACAGAAATAAGAACCAACTACAAATAAAATATTATTTAAAAAATATAATTCTGGCAATTCAAAATTTCACCTTTAGATGGCAAATATTTCAATTTTGTAATTTTTTTCCTCAAGTGCAAAAATAAATAAATTAAAACATTAAATTGGCTTTATAATAGATAGGAAATAGGGGAGAATAAATGAAAAAAGGAGCCCGTAATGAAATTGCAAAAGCACGTTTTCCAACGCATCCTATTTAATCTCCTCTAGACGCCATCATTTATATTTACAAGCAAATGTAATCACAAATAAGTGGTCTAAGCGCTCAAACTAATTTTCGGACATCCAACAAGGCTCCTTGCGAAATTTTTAATGACAAGATAAAAAATGGGCGAATTTAACATTTCAAATATCCCTTAAACCCTGCGGTCGAAATAAGAATAATCGCGAACCCACTAACCTAACAAAATTGATCCAATGTCTTAAGAGTGGGTCATCAATTGTGGATTATTTGCTTTACTTAGACATGTGCACCAACAAGAAAACACGAAGAAAACTCTTAAGTAAAGCTCATCTCGACCGATTTAATGCACACCCGACAAAGTGGAAAGGGGGCAGACGGTCAGTGCACGAGTTGCTCTCGCAACACAGTGGACTTGCCATGAATAATTGATACAAAATGTAGCACAATATTGATGAAAGAGTCCAGTCCACTATGCCAAATGCATCTCAAGAAAACGAGCAGGGACTTGTGCGCGGCCCCAACGACAAATAAGATTACAAACCAACAACAAATTCTTCTTTCTTTCAACTTCAACTCTCAACAAGTTAAAAGAAAACAGATTGGACTGACAACTACAACCTTTAGCTTCTACAATACCATACATAACTTCGAAATTAAATCAAAACAAAAAAAATAAAAAAATAAAAACAAGTGCATTTTACATTTACTATATAAAACCAGACAAAAGATGACGTCACAAATAACCAAACATAAAATTTACACGTTGCCGCAAATGGCGATGAAAATAAAAGAGCGGCAAATTTCCACCACACCCATTTATAGAGGGGGGTCTTTGATTAAAGGGCGTAGAATTCAGAAGAAGGGAATCGAGGGGTGTGAATAGGATAGAGTAGGGGGTGTTGCTCAAGATGGGTTGCCGTCGAAGGGGGGTTAATTGGCAACGCAACGCCAGCGTCTGTCGCTCGTTGACCCCGCAACCCGCAGCAAGCACGGTGAGAATGACGACAGAGGGATGCGCCAGAAGGGGAACGCATACAAGGGAGATAAAAAGGACCCACTCCTCCCGCCTGTGCCGTCAATTTATCACACACCGGCGGGAGGATGAATCTCGATGATGAGCGCGTGCAGATTTAATCCATTTGCTTGCATCCACAATAGAGGGGAAGACCTCCCCTGTTGTGTCACACATGCGCAGTAAGTCGTCTTTTGTTTGCCTCCATGCTACGAGGATGAATTATCTTTTTCGTTTCACCTTCATTACAATACAAGCCCAGCACTGGAAAATGAAAACCCCGCCTTCCACTTCGTCTTGCCTGCACAACACCCGCACACAACGTGCACCATTTTTTTTCTGATCCGAAAGATACAATCGTAAAGTTTTTTTTTATATCTTTTTCAGGTGTCAAATTAAAACAAATCAACTAACTCGATTTGGCCAATCGAAATGCAATTCTCTTTACAGCATCTTCATCAGCGTCCTCGCCGCAACAAAGAGAAAAAGAGACGGAGGTCTCCGCCCCACACTCCGCCATTAATTTCACCACCTTGATGGTATGGAGCATCCAAAACCAACCAGACAGAGTTAATTTTCCAGTCGACTGACTGTACATACTAGCTCGCTCGCTCTCTCTTTCAACAACAAGTGCAGCCAAGAGGCCACACGAGGAGCCGTCTTTTTGCCCACGTTGTGGTGGCGAGACCTCGTTGGGCAGCCACAAACTGAGGTTTAAGCATTTTATTAAATGGAAAATTTAGTTTACAAACACTCGCCACTCGAAAACCCACAACACAGACTCGTTAATTATGTTTTCACGAAATCAATTGACATTTTAAAAAATGTAACAAATAATAAAAATAATGGGAAAAAATACTCAAAATTTTATATTAGATTTCTCAAAAATAAGAACAGAGAAATTCAAAATGTCAACATTTTACGATGATAAACACTGATTTCCAGCTTTGACACTGAAATGCTCTCCACATTGGGATAATCAACTATCCAGATGGCCTTCTATCCATCTATTTGTCACTCGGTCAAGCTTCATTAGATTCCAAGAAACGCCTCACATTTAGCATCCATACATTTCCGACTTTTTTTTTGTCACAAATCATCATTTGCTCTAATCTAAGTGGCATGAAAAGATGATATTAAGGGGAGTATCCTGACGCATAAAGGGGCAGCAGGTCAGCAGAGGGAGTTGGCAGCCAGATTAAATGCTTCAACCCAAGGGAGGAGGAGGAGGAAGAGGAGGAGGAGGAAGAGGAGAGAGAAGTCTGGACCCCTTTTTTTTTTCTTTCTTTCCATCACCATACCCTCACTTTCACATCCCCTCATCCCTCCGTAAGTGCAACTAGGGGACAACAAGGAATAAACCGATTCATCGAACCAACTGGTCTCCCGCCTACAGCGACGCGGCGCGGAGACAAGTACAAGTTGAGCCTGCAGTGACAGTGTAGCATCACTTAAGTCAACAAAGTCTGGTCCCAACAGAAATACACGTGTTTCCAATAGGTGTACTTTAAACATTCCAATTGCATGTCTTTCGCTGCTGAGCCGTGAAGCCAGCCCACGTTGTTGTAAGGGGAGCCAAAAGCTCGAGCGTGCGGCCGTAGGGGAGCCGGGAGACCGAAGCTTGTGCCTATGTAATGCATACATAAATCGCCCGGTCGAACAAGTCCAGAGCGCTGTAATTCGCATCAATTGTGTTACTAAAATCCGTTGAAAATTAATGTTCCTTTCAGAGGATGGGGAAAAAAGGAGAGGAATGACAAAAAGTGCATATGAAATTCAATTGACCGTGTCCAAATGGACGCACAAAAGGCCGTACTCACACCACCCACTCACAGGAAACGATTAGGGGAAGAAGTGGAACGTAAGCTGAATGTACAGACAACCCCAGCAGCTTTTGCTTAACGTACAAACTGAAAAGGGAGGCTGCAGTTAAAAAATGCATCAGCAACTCAAAACTCCCTTTCATCTTAACTTGTTCGATTCTGACATTCGACTCAATTCGCTGACATTTGACTAATGGATTCTCGTTTGCATTTTAATCAACTCGCCTTTACAGTCGTTATCTGCAATTTCGTCGTTCCTTTCTTTCACTTTAATGTCCTATCACTAATATCATTAATCGTGCCTACCGTATTGAGACAAATCAATACAGTTGCAGTCAAAGTCGAAACAAATACCGTACAAGAAACATTCTGTAAACATAATAAAAACAAAACTAAGAATTGTATTAACTTTTATGTCTCACTTTCATTTCCGGTCGTGCCAAGACTAAGCTTCACTCTTTTTATTGTCCATCACAAAGATGAGAAAAAGAAAGAAAAATTCATCACAATGATTTCAATCATTTCGTACAAAAAGTGAAAATTCCATCGATCCAAGTTGCAAGTTTCATTTCTTTAACTTTGCGAGTGAAAACGCAGGGAACAAAAATCCATTCTTCGCCTTCACCCACACAAAAGAGCCGCGAGAATGGTCAACAAAGGAGATAGAAGAGTGGTTCCTCCAACTCCCAGAGAAGAACCCTCGTTTCCTTAATGGCGGATCAGTCCCAAGTTTCCGGTAGAATGATCATCACAATGACGCATCATTGGCTAATCAATACTGTTCAATAGTCGCCGGTGCACAGTCTGACCAACCCAAAATACTCAGCCCATTTGAAATAAGCTTAACAAGCTGTTTACTCCCTCCACCGATGCATCCTGACCACTAATGATGCCCTTACGGGGAAACAAGTATGCAAACCTTGTTTGGATTACGTCACTAATGACAAGACCAAAAAGGGTTTAAGCTCAAGAAATACTTTTTTCCCCTTACCTTAATTTATCTCGCTCAATTATAACAGCTTTAAGTCTGCAACATCAAATGACAAATCAAGTGTACTTTGCGTCTCTCGAGACAAGAAGTTTTCAATTGAATCTACGGCTCCCATCCCCTTTCCGTTTTCCTTCGATCAACTCACACTACTCTCTTTTAAGCATTAAAGTCGAGTTGAGGGTTAGGGGACATGGACTGCTGTCCACTAGCGAGACCCAATGCGCTCCAAACCCAAATGTCATTTTAAAATTGAATTCCAAGAATAATGGTGACCCGAGAATTGAACCCACAGCTGCCCATTGGTGGCTGGAGCGTGTCGGCACTCGAATCCATCAAAGTGAACCCTCACTCTAACACTTGGGCCCTAGAGGGCAACGACAAGGAAACAAAAGATACCCCTACCTTTCCCTCAACTACCGAATTGGATTGATCGAACGAACGAACGTCCATCTTTTTCCCTTTTTCAAAATTCCCTATCAATAAATAAAAAAATGATCGAATCAAGAGTTAACTTTTAATGTCCACTTATCCCAGTCGCTGCAAACACAGTTAGCACCAAAGTGTTATAAAAGTGAAAAACACCCGATAAAAAGTAGTTTATGGCAGTAGCTTGACAAGAGCCATTAACTATGATACTCAGCTCTTGCGTTAAGTGTGTCCAAAGACCTTCAACATGTTTCAAAGCAGCAATCTGTAAGAGAAATTAACACCCTGTGTCTCTCCTTCTCTTTCCATCGGCTCCCCCACGCTCTTTGAAAAACACCTCTCACTCTTGACGATCCCATCGGGCCAGCTGGATCATCAAACACTCCTGTGGACTATTTATACTGGGTACAGTGTATGGGCAAACACAAGAAAACCACACAAACACCATCTTTAATTGCACGCATAGAAATTTGTGGAACAAACGTCTCTCCAATGAGCACTGTTACTCGGATACACTGTTGTGTGCTAATGAGATGACAATAGAAAGCCAGTTGCAATGCTATAGGGACCCATTAAGAGGTGAGAGGACGCCTCTTCCACCCCGAATATATATACCACCCCCATCTCCATCTCCCTTTTAGTTAGACAGGCAATTGGGACACATTCACAAACAAATCTAGCTTATATATTAGCCGATGGGGAAAAGAGTGGTAGCGAATGGTCTGCACCAACCCTTCGGACACGACGAGCAAGATTGTATAAACCTGGGCGATATACAATATGCTAAGAGGAAAAGTACCCAATAGGATATACACTATAAATCTCCACGAGATTTATGCGTGGGAGACCGGAAAGGAAAGTTTTGACCGAAAAAAATGGGTTTTGGAGGGCAATTACACCTTTAAGACAGACAGATGAGGAGAAAAGTGACAAACAGAATGAACAAGACAAGTCATTGTGATTAGTTGCAAGAAAAATTTGCAGTCGAAGACGAAAATACCGCACACCCCAGTTTGACCTTGCAGAATTGTAATGGCAAAGAATTTTACTTAATGTTTCCAATATGCTCGCAGGGAGGTCCACGAGGAAAAGAGACAGCTGTGGGCCATCGACATTTTGACAAGTAGAGAAAAAGCCCTCGTTGAGGACCCCCGTCACGACTCATTAACATTCTACAACGGGCCGAAGAATGGCCTCTTCTCCGCCACATTGGGAATTAGACAGACAACAACACGACTACAACTCACTCGGACGACAGAGATATAGAGACAGGGGGTTAAAATAAAGGGGAAAAAACAACAACACTACTGCAATTAGCATTCTTCAAAGAAAAAGCGTTTTTTTCAATTTCGGCTCGTGCCGTATTGGAAATTGACATCTGGTTTAAAACGAGCATAAGTGGACAAAAATCAATCAAACTGCTCATGACACAAAAGTTTGTGAGCAATAAAAGAGAGAAGGATGTCTCCAAGTGAGAGAGAGGGGGAGGCGTGCGTTTAGGAGCTTCATCCAATTATCTCTGGGTGGCAATCAGAGACAGTGGCGCGTCGTGAAAGGAATGCAAGAGGCACAAGCCATCTTTGCAATGAGAAATTTCTAACTGGTGACCTATTGGAATGCATCACGGATCTGAGCAGTCATGGAAAAGTGGGTGGCCTACTGCTTGCTGCACTATTTGTCAAACGTGTTTTCCATCGAGAGACCGCGACAACGTTCATTTTCCAAGGCCTCAGTCTTCGACGACAATCGACGCATGTCGCACTTCTAAATTCTAATCAAGCTAAAGTTTGAAATTTCTAAAATACAAACAACAATTTATCGAAAATAGTTTTATTATACAGCATCATTATATGTTTTATTTCCAAAATTAAAAAAAAAAATTGTTTTAATTCGGACGATGTCCTCATCCGAGTCCTTGTCTGTAGAGTTCGGAACGGACGGCGTAATCTGATTAAGAAGGGGTCGCGTTTAAAATGATCTCGACTCGGTCTTGCGAGGTGCTTGTAATTGACACAAAATCAAATTAAGGCAAATGGCTTTGCTCTGTAATCGTACACTGTCATGGACTTGGCGGTGGGACAACTCTCCCAAGAGAGGCAGAATAAGATTGGACGCCCACCACTCGTTTTCTCGCTTTGACAGCAAATGCACTAACGCCACTCGACGTCCATTCCAATCTCAGATCCACCCACACTCCCGTCTCATGCTCTCCTAACCAATGGCAGAAAAGAACAAGATATAAAAAAAAATCCATAACCATATGCGTTATAGTATACCCTCGGCCTAAATAAAGACATTTTCCGCGCAAAAAAAATTGAAAAAAATTAACAAATTTTTCTCTTTCCTCGACAAATCCACTCAAATTCTACTTCTCCCACAACTTTTAATAGTTAATCGATAAATAAAAGAGAAAAAGTCAGTCAGCAGGGCGCTGAATGCGTGTTCGGCGGACAAGCCCACCGTTTGTGCGGAGCTTTTCCTCGATACGGGAGCCCGACAAAAGGCTGGGCGGTAGTGGTTTTGAGAGTAGACAATAGGTAGAGGGCGCTTTGGTGTGTGATGTCACGTTGGGAAAGATTAAGTGAGCTTGGCAACTTCTCTCATTTCCACAAAGAGGAGCAAGCAACTAATGAATCCAAAGTGACAAAAGGTTTGGCAGCAAGGGATGGCAACCAGTCGCTTACACGGCCTCATCCTCTAGCCAGCAGCTAATGTCAAATCATTAAGCTCCGGCTAATGAAGGAATAATCTGATACACCCCCATGAAGGCCTTGCGTGTTGCACACTCGTTGTAGAGTATGACGCAATTTAGGCCTAACGCAGGTTGCCATTCGAGCACGGACGACGACACTTTCATCCGCCGATACGCACGAAGAATGTTAACACCCTAGTCTTACAAATACTCCAATTCACCAGAAATTCCAGCCTCGAATGGAGGAAAAAAAATCGACAACTAAAATCAAACACCCGAGGCGTCGGGCGCCCAAGTCTCATAAAACAACTTTCACATACTCGCCTTCTCTCGTCTCCCTTCTATTGGGTTGCAGTGAAAGATAACGTGACAGCGCGCGCGAGAGAGAGAAAAGAGGCTGTAAACCACTCGATTGGATGCAGATGCTCAAGCACTATTGGCAAGCAGCATTATTTTTCCCCTCCTCTCACTGCATCCCCTTGTATTTTATTATCAGCTTTTCACCATCACTGCCACTCAACACGTACTGCATTTGTTGATAAAGGCAGCGGAGAGTGAAAAGGAAAAACGAAAAGGGAAAAAAATGCATCCATGCCCCAATATACACCTAGATTAAGGAATCCTGTTTCCATTTCCACTTAGCCAGACGCAATAAAAAAAATTAATTCGGTTCGATGATAGCTAATCAATAGCTGCACGAGACAGTTACAGTTAAACCTAAAATTCCATTGCACTTGTTGTTTTCTATGTTAAATGTATTAACATTTACTCTCATGATGTTAATTGTGATGGGCCTTACTTGACCCAGATAAAGTTGCTGGGCACTACAGTGTCTAGTTTCAGGGTTAAATAGTGAACTAATAAAGGAAGTTTTCGCCACTTCTGAAATCGTCTGCATTAAACTGGGTAAAATCAGGTCACAAAGCTGCGATATCATTTAAACAAACAAACTTTAAAATTCAATTCAAAATTAATCAAACAAAATTGAGTTTTTTAATACAGAAATGACGCAAAGCCTGATATTAACGTCGATTACGTCCACTAAAAAAAAAAAATTTTAAATAAGATTATTTAAAAGAATTATAAATATCGAGTTAAATCAACTAAGTTTATATTTTGCTAAAACTTGACATTGTCTGTTCAAAGTTTGTTTTTCTGCGTCTGTTTACTGTTCTATTCAGCTCGCATTTAAAGTTCGAACAAACCTAATACTGTGATAACAAATCAATACACACGACCTAAAGAATTCCAATAGCGGGTCGAGGGCCATATCTTAACTTATACCACCACCTTTATACAACTTTTCGCTTTCTTTCCTTCCTTCCTCCCCCTTACTTTTTTTTTTTGCAATAACCATAAAGGGCTCTTTTCACACCTCGGGGCCTCTTCGTCATCTGTATGGCTCGCTTTTGCAGCAGTCCAATCGACTAGAAATGCCCTCGGCGTCTGCAAAAGGCATAAAAGAGTGAATGGAGGGGCAGCTATGGGGTTGCTGCCCGGCACAGCATTCCAGCTTGACGTGCCAGCCTATTTACGACAGAAAGCGTCTCCACCCTCACCCTCCATCCCTAACCTCCTTCTTTAACAGATCGGGCGAAAAAAGGGGATTGACCTCCCTCACACGACGCAAGGGTAAAAAAGAGAAAATGGGGGGTACATTAAACAAATTCCAATGCTTCTAGGGTGGGAGAAGAAAAGGCTGACCTCTCGCTCATGTACACCCACACCATACATGGAAAAAATATGAGGAAACGTTGGAATGCCCGTAAATTTCAAAACACTCCCCCCCAACCCCAGCCTCCCCCCGCTACTGTTGCAATTTCCAACCAAAATGGCCTCCCCCACAAGAGGAAAAAAAAGGAGAAATGAAACAGGATGAAAAACGAGCTGTGTATTTTACCCGAAATGATTTGATTTACAATTTTAAGTAAACTTCGCATGAGTCACGCAACAATTTATTCCCGAATTCTAGATCCACCAATCAGATCGGCAATTGCGAGTTTTATTTTCGTGCAAAATAAAAAGCGCTCGCAATTGAATAGTCAGGGTTTTGGCTTTGCGTTCTTAGCATCTTGTCTTTTCTTCCTGATTTTCCCCTCGCCTTCCCCAGAGACGGTGGTGCGAGGGCGGCGAGATTCGTGTCACACGCAAAGAGAGCACCACAGAAAACTGTGTTTCACGCCATTATGACTCCCCTTCGCCGAGCCTTTTGCGGTGCTTCAATTTCATAGAAAGACAGAGATGGGACCACAAGAGAGATAATATTGAATCGCGTCAAATATTCATGCTCATTACAGAACCGCAGAGGCGGCTTCACTTTTCAGACTCATACGCCAACTCAGCCGCCCTCTCCGACCTAACCCTTTGAAATCCAATCTCGTACAAAGTAGAAAAAGATAAAAATTAAAACATAAATTACCTACAGTTTTAATCCAATTGAATACCAAAGAGAAAACTTTTCATCCCACAATTCAATTAATGTCAAATAGAGTGGTTGAGAAGAGATGGGGGAATAAATTAAAATTATGTAATAAATTTCCACTTACTTGATTTTTTTTTTCTTTCTTAAAGATGATATGTTATGCATTTGTTTGCTGCGTGTCGTCCGACCCGTGAAAAGACATAGTCATGGAAGCACAATCTTTAGTACGAGTGGGCGAGTTTTTGTCCGAGTTTTGTTCATTGCAAGCTACAATGTCCGTCAATTGCAACTGATTCGCTGTTTGTGATGTCAACAAGATAGGAGTCAAAAACGACCCGAGTCCAGTCGAGTTGAAGAAACTAGTAGATATCGACGACTCATCCGATCTCGCTAAGGTATTTGGCGGAAGCGTTGTTAAAAGTTGAAACTCTGAACCTTCTGATTGTTGACCCGAATTACCGTCAATCCGATTTAGCAGTAAAGACCCGGAGTTGTCGGCATTCGTTTGCACTATGTATTGAATGCCACCAGACACTTGATCTGACAATAAGCTCGATATTGAATTGGTCATCGTGGAAACCGGATGTGCAATGGTCTGACCGTTCATCGACAGCATGGGCAATATGCCTAAACTGTACATGAGTGGAGAAATGGGTTGGTTTGTCAAGTTCAGCGTGTTTAAAGATGCTTGAGCGGTTTCGATGCTCATTGGATGACTGACGTCCACGGTCAGCGTGTGATTTCCGGTCGACGAAGGCACTATTTCGTTGTTTTTAAGCAAAGTTGCCAGAATGGAGGGAGAAGTTGGAAGAACGTTATCTTGATTGCTGTTTTGGATGTAGGCGATCACTTGAGTCGGTTGTTGACAAGTCGTCATCGTAGTTGTTGCCGAAGTGCCACAACTGGTCGACGAATTATGATATATCTGCTCGATAATCTGCGTTTGAGTGTTCGTGTTCGTGACAGACTGATTCTGCAACCCTAAATCGACCAATTCGCTTGATCCTTCGCTCGCCTGATTTTCGGTGTACGAGTTATTCCCGTCACTGCCGACTGAATTTGACAGCTGCAACACGGCAACAGTAGCCGTGCTTTCCAGTTGTTTGAGTCGTTGGTTATGCTGCCGTAGATGACTTCGAAGCGAATCTTCGCGAACGAACGCTGCCTCGCACATGTTGCATTGAAAGGACTTCACGCACAGTGGACGACTTCTAGATGACCTCTTGGCGTCAGACGATTCACCGTCTTCCCCGACAGTGGTGGAACGTCTAGCGGCTTTCTTCTGTCGGTTAAGTTTATCCAGATGTCGTTTCTTGATGTGAGTCCTGACATTTCCTAATTTCATATAAATATAAAATTTGGTAAGTTAAAATGTAAATAATAAAATATATATTTTTTCGTACTAACCAGGTTGGCGCGATGAGTAAGAGCAAAAAGTGCACTTAAACGGTCTTTCGGTGCTGTGAATGCGTTGATGATTTCTCAATGCCGCTCTTGTAGTGCATGTGTACGGACATTGTTGACATTTAACGGCTTTAGCATCGTGTGTCTTTTCGTGCTCGCGAAAAACTCGCCGGGAAGACGTTGTAAAATCACATTGAGGGCACTGTTGGTTATTTTCAGTGTTATGGTTTAACTTCATGTGAGTTTTCAAATTACCTGTAGATACAAACACAATTTTTTTTTAAGTAAGTAAGTAAACAAACAAACAAAAAAACAAAAAAAAAAACAACAATTTTTTTCAAAAAGAAAGTTTAAGTCAGAATTCTTTGTTTACTATACGCATCACATTTTTTTTCTCTAGGCCTTCTCTCCGAGAAGATAAGACCTGGACCAATTCAAGAGGATTGCGCTCACACGTGTAAGATATTTGGCAAATCTAAAACAAAAACAAGTTTGTGCTTTATAGCTTTATTTTTGGCTCTTCGATAAAAGAAAAGAGTAAATTCACGTGTCTAAAGTTTCCATATTCAAAGTAATCATCGTCTAGAGACCCTCCTTTAAAAAAAGAAAAAAAAAACTAGATCTGCCAAGCAAATGGCAAGACAAACAAATGCCGTCTGACTGCTGAACCAACGGATGGACAGTTCGATTCGACGGACATCCGTTCCCCCCATTTGTACCATGGCAAGCGGACTATGAACTGGACAGACAAGTAAAGAGGATCAGACCCTGTCCAAATTCACGAGGTATTTACATGAAAAAAAAATGTAAAAGGAAAAAAAATCTATTTGGCTTTAGTCCACCAATACTTCAATGTACATTTAATGTTTAAATCATAGAGATTGCAGTTGGCAATCTAATCCCATACTTTGCAAATACAATTTGGGTTTACAAATGGACTTCAAATCTTTTGAATATCAAACACACTTTTCACTCACTCTTCAATTTAAATACAAGTAAATACAAATAAATACATGTTAAACTTATTTTTTTTAAAAGCATTTTTTATAGAGTACAGGTTGGCATCAAACAAGTTGCAGCGCACATTTTTGCCTCTCTCCACATTTTATTCTTGATGACAAAAACACACCAAGAAGACTGAATTGCCCCCTGTTATTACTGTCTTTTACTCCATATAAGACTACACCCTGCGGAGAGAGTGAATTGTTCGCTGCTGACCTCCTACCAAACACTATCATAAAAGTTTATTGTCCACAGAGAAACCATACTACAACTGCTTTCTTCTTCTTCTGCTCCTTTTTTTCCATCATCACACACACAAAACTTTTGCTCATTGCGTCTGTGTGTGCAATATAGCAATAATGTCTTAGTTCCACAACTCGTAAAAGACAGGAAACATCTTCTCTCAACGCAAGACCAATTCGAAATCTATTTTATCTTTTCTGACCATCATTTGAAAAAGGTAGACACTCTCTCTCGAGGACCCTTTCGAACACAAACTACTCATAATTCCCTTATACGACCCGTCAACGCCGAAACGTCAACTTCCAACGAACGACGGCAGAAAAGAGAGAAAAAATCCCCTCTCTCTCTCTCTCTCTCTCTCCAGCAAAACAATCGAAATTTTATTTGCGCAGTTTCGACTCGACTCAAACCAGAAGTGGGGAATAATTATCGATCCCTTCCTCAAGTGAGGGTGGACGCTGAGAACGTAAGCACGTGCCCCTTATTCCTCGGGCCATCGCATTTCGACCGCTGCACCATCCTCCTTTTTCTTCCCAATCAATAATCAGACAAAAGACTCGACTATTTAGACACGAGTATTTTTATTTTTCCAATAAACACACAGCAACAAGAGAGAAAAAAATTCTTCAATAATTCAGTAAATAACTTGACCAGTTTAATTTAGAGAAGGAAACAAAAGACAAAAAAAGTGTCTTTGATTTTGCCTAATTAGCGACTGTTTTAATCCCACTCTCGAAACAAAAGAGTGAAGTGAATCATTGGCGAACTAAAGTCCGCGGTTACAAGTTTCCTTTTTGTCCTTCATTAGCCGGCACAAGATTCACTGGCCAATTAGAAAGAGCAGCAACGCAATTTACAAATTCGCCAACCAAGGGTCAAAGTGGAAGAAAGTAAACAAAATATGGTAATGAGATGAATAAATTCAACACCCGACATCATCTAATTATACAAAGTAAATTACAGCTGCTATCTTTTACGAATTTTTAACCAGACTTTTAGGCTTGCCTAATTTCAATTTTCCGACCGTTCTGTAGATGGCGTTGGTGCAGCATAAACCCCGTTTACGTCTTCTTCAATTGCCGCATTTTATCAGCGAAAAAGAAAAAAAAGATCCGTCGTATATATATGACGCTCTTGTATTGAGTGCATTTCGATGCTATGCCAAATTCGATGCCTGGAGGACAGTATAGCGGAATTCAACTTGCCTCCCTTACCACCCATTGAACGGCTCTTTCAATCTATATTGCCCTTTTCCCCTCTCAATGCATTCAATGACATTATGAAAATAAAGTGAAAAGCCATACCCCATTGCTCTCTATTCTTTTTCCTTTACTTGAAACGTTTTTCATTTACCCTCCGATACGTGCCAAGATACAATTCAAAAAGAAGAAAAAAGAAAAGAAGAAAGAAAAAAAAAAAAGAAATAAAATTCGAGCAAGAAAAATCTTTTTCCCTTTAATATAATCCGAGCGTTGTTTGTGTTTATAAAACTTCGCGACATGGACGACCCTATGGAGGTTAATAAAAACTTTGACACACGGCCCCCAGCCTCCATCTATCGGCGCCAAGCGGGTACAGCGATGTAAACGGGATGTGGAGGTGGGTGGCGAGATGGCAGGAGGAGAAAGAAAAAAAAAAGAGAAATTTGGCCAACCCCTGCAATACAACCCCCCACGCTATCCATTAGCAATTCAAAAGCAAATCTGATTAATATTTAGTACCCCCTTTTTTTTCCCCGCTGCAATCCCTGAGAATCTATGTAAATAGTCGGCCATTAGTTGCAGAAAGGTGTGCAGTATGCGGTGGCAGCATGCATTTTGCATTTAAATTTTAAAATAAAACGGAGGCGACGGAAACGAGTGGCCAGCATAATATACACGTAACAAGAGCGAGAGAGATTGTTGCGGGGAAGCCCAACTCAAAAGCACCCCCCAGTCGCTGATAAGAATGAGATAGAGCCAGGCAAGACTTAACTGCGTACATGGCAGATTACATTCTATAAAGCGCCTATGCACACACGGGCGCATGCGCACTGCACGTGCAAAGACATTGTTGCAGACAAATGCATGCCAACTACCTATATCCGCAATGCACATTCCCAATCGACCATAACAGCATCCAGACACAGTGTTACGTGTTCGATTCGGGTTGCATGCCTGCAGCTTGCCTGCGACAAAATCTGTTTCGGAGAAAAGGGGGAGAGAGAAAAGTAAAAGGCGGTTGTGTCTCATCGGAATTCATTGCGTCTGTACGTCTAAACTACAAATGCCACCTTCCGCAACTTATCATAAGAATGAGGAGGCAAATTGAGTTGCATGCAGTCGATTCGAGTCGCAAACTATAAATATTAAGCAAAGGAAAGAGATGTATCTCGTTTATAAATATCCCATGTTTATTAAACAGTCAATTTGGGGCATTTCAAAATGGAAGTCATTTTTATCGTGTTTTTCCAAGAAAATGGCCACCCAATGCGCTTGTTTGAAGAAAAAGTGTCAATGTTCCCCTGGATCCACTCTCAATTATCCGCCACTTGGCAAGAGGGCAGTGGACCCTCCCCTCCCCTCTCCTCCCCCGTGCCGCTATTCAATGCACGTGCTGCCGGACCTCCCACACGGCGACGGCAGTGTCAGATGGAATCCCAACATGATTTGTGCATTACAGCTCAGTTTGTTCCATGTCGACGGCCGAGTGGTGAACTCGCTTAATTCCATTCGACACGCCACGGGACTCACTGTTCGCGTCTCCTATGTGGATACATGTCGGCTTCTGTCAGCTCCCTGACTCACCGAGCTCACCCCGGGATAACAATCCATTGCTTCTAACCCAATCGTTCCCATGTCTGATCATTAAATTAACCCTACAACGCCAATTATACTGGTTACTCCTATTTCCCATATGCTATGCAAACAAGCCGCTTTCTATTCCCTTTCCATTCAATAAATTCAATCGCCGGTGTCCCCCAAAAAAGAACTTAACCCTAATAAATGCAATCTATTTCTTATTTTGCATCCATTGCCCACAAAACATGTACAATTGACCATCGCGTCCCCTACGGGGCTGTGAAAGCAGTCTTTTGAATGTAAAGAGAAGGAAATGCACCCAACTTCACACCATATTCAAATTTCCTTTTCCAAGCAAATGCAACCAAATACCTTCTATGCGTGCATCTCCCCTCTGCACAAGCAAGAGATGAATGTGAAGAGAAGGTAATACGGAATAAGGGATGCCTCGAAGACGCGAAGAAAACGGGGAAGGAGAAAAAAGCCACCCCTTTAGCGTTCCCTTTTTCCCAAAACCTCAACTTGCAATGCCGCAAATTGGCTTCGTCCCACTTTTTTTTATTCTATCTTTCTTCGTCGACGCGACAAAAATTCTTAGTTTGAGCTGCTCAAAGGCATAGACATAACCTGATCCGCTTGCATTTGCTCATTCGTTAGTTTGGTGTGAACTTTTACTTATCAAAGCAATTCTGGCGAATTGAAAGCAAATGCATCACCACCCAATCAGCCAGAAGGCTCATGAGCAATTCGACTGCACTTCATCTGATTAAGCAAAGCAAGCACAAGTCAGTGTATTGCATCTAAGCAACCAATTAACAAGAATACTTCGCTTCCAATAAGAAATAAAATTTTCAAGAAGAAAAAAAAAAAAAGAAAGAAAACCACTTAAAAAAATTAAAGTGAAAATTGGTTGTTGGATTCAAATACATTTGAGAATTTTAGTGTTTTTTTCTAATATTCTAATTAATGAAATTTTGATCACGTGATATCCTCTAGCGCCAAAATTAAAAATTGAGTATTTGGCATATAATGAAATAAAAAATAATGAATCACTAATTCCCCTAGTCGAAATGTTTTATCTATTCCCCCACCCCTTTTCTCTTATTTTGGCACAAACACCGAAAACTTTTAAAAGAAAAAATTAAACAAGGAAAAGTCGAATCAATATTCGCTGGTTACATATTACGCTGACACGAAAAAGAAAACGACCCAGTCCTCAACACACTGCAAATTTTGTTGCTGACTCAGTGTGTCCACCGAATTCTGAACAGGGTTCTTCATCAATCAAAAAACGGCATGAAGAAAAAAATATTGAGCTCAGATTAGTAGAAGCAAATCTCGCAAATCCGTCATTCTGACATTCCCAACTTTCCCAGAAAATAAAAGGAAAAAAAGAAATTTAAGTAAAAGTTTGTCTTCACTCGTGCGCCATTCGATCACATTCAGCTCTTTCGCGCAAACGCCGCACCGAAGCAGCAGCGGGCGAAAAACGCGGGAAATAAATCATAAACAGAAGCAGATCGCAATGGTCAAATGCAGATAGCGCCGCCTGCAGGTTGGCTGCACTCGGCCTGTCACCATCGCAATGTACGACATAAATTCTAGAGCAGGGAAGGGCCTATGGTTACTCATACCAACCAATAGGCATCCATCGCTCGGAGCAACAGCCAAGAAAGTGGCTGATGGGAGATGAGTGGAGGGTGCGGCGAACATAGTTTCATCTCTCCACAAATTTTGTCTGCTCTTCTGCTCGTACAAATATCGTCGATATCCCCATGAGTCAGCAGACAGCTCAAAACAACGCAACAACAAAACACAAACAACAACAACACAGAAAAAAAAATATTTAAAGAAAAAGGGGGGGAAAATGTGGAAAGAAACTAAGTTAAGACTTATCTGCGTATTACTCACGGGTTTGGTGACACCAGCTGCAATGACCGTGCTTAGTCTCAGCGCCCGCTCAGCGGCGCTACACACACACTGCGATTCTCTTCTGGCGCAATTTTACTTCTCCTCTGCTCTGTGTACAAGTAATCCAGGTCTGGGGATCAAGAGGAGGGAAAAGTTGCTGTTAAAGGAGGGGCTCTGCCGTCCGACATTTGATAGGGAGAGCGACCCCTATATCCGAAGGGACTGGGTGTGGGAGTAAAACAAGAAGAGTCTCTTTGGCTTACTTCCTTGGGGAGTCGCCATCAGCCACCCCCGCATGCGACACACACACGACAAGAAAGGAAGGGGACCGCCGAGTGAGTACACCAAGCCGGCCCCGCAATCATCTGCATTCAAGATTGAGAAGCCGGCACGACTTAATGCCCCGGGATTTAAAGAAGGCTCCACCAACACACAAGACCTCGTTCGAAATTACGCCGCACCACTCCCACCTTTCTGTGCAAAGAAAACCCCTGATAGCTCTTCCATTCACTAACTCAAGCAGTGGTATTTGATAGTCAGATTGAGACAAGCTTCCTCTGGGAACGGGTAATGTGCTGGCATAGAAAATGGGTGCAAAGGGTTAATTAGGCGTGTGGTGACGTACAAGGGGAAAATACACATTTAAAACCAAACTAAAGGCACTGTGCGGTCTTTTAAACAGTTCCCCGCTTCAGACGCTGGTCCTGGAGGTTGGTGATCACCACGCACACTGAATTACCATGTTTACTTAAGAATCGGAAAAAAAAAGGGAAAAGGATAGTGGGGAAAAAAGCTACAAGCTTCGAGAAAAAGAAGTGTGCGGTGCTAAGGGAAGAAAGAAGAATAGAAAAAAGAAACAAAAGTCGAAAGAGGGTTTAAACTAAACATTATCGATCTTAAAACAGCGATAGAAGGTGATTGGTCAAAAAGACATTGGAGAGTTTGTACAAGTGATACTCCCGTGATGATCGGATTCAGAAACATTGAATTGTTTAAAATGTACGGTAACATTTTTTTATTTTTTTTTAATACAGTTGAAAGCGTCGTTTCGTAATTTTAGGATTTTCTGAGTCCCTGGTTGTCGTTAAATTATAATGGAGGAGAGAAGACATTATTTCATTTCGTTTCATTTCTTTTTCTCTCTTTTCTTGGGTTATGGGTTATGTTCTTGTGCATGCAGTTCCAGCTGGGCTTTTTAACACTCGTAGAGTTTGGGATTATCACCCCAAAGTGTATAAAATAAAATCCCAACGGTACACTAAAAAATTTTCTTTTCCATGCTTTGAAACGCACACATCCTAGCGAGAAAAGTGAAGATTTATCAAGCCTATGCTTGTGCTCACAAGATAGCAATTTCACACTTTTAAACACACAAGGGAACGGGTTCAAAATTATACCACATCATTTTGACAAATATAGCACCAGGAAAAAAACTCACATAAAAAAAAAAAATTAAAAAAATTAAAAATCATTAAACTCCTTTTCTAAGCACTTTCAATCAGCAGTAGCTACAACGCATTAATTTATCTACACATTGTTTTTGTTTATAAATATTTTCTCCAGAATTTTCTTAAAATTAATTAGCAAAATTTAAGAAAAAAGAATTAATGAAAGCTCCAGTTTTCATTTTGATGCTTCACATATACCCTATAACTGTTACACTGAATTGTGAGATAATGGATTATTCACTGAATGACGTCATCTCAAACAAATTCAATCCCACACCAATATTTTATTTCATTTTTTACCAATAATCAATTGTTGATGATATCTCATATCCCATTCGTTTACCCCAAGTATTGAAAAAAAAAACTCGATTTGTTGATGAATCAGCCTTGTGCAAATGCAATTCCATAATTCCTAGATTAGAATAATCCAAACACCCTAAATACCCTCAACCATTTACTGAAATCTAAAAAATAATTTATTTAAACTAGAAAAGAAATACGTGACTCGTTCCCTAATAATTTATACATCATCTAAACAACTGTTGAAATATTTACATTTTTCACCAAGTGGCAATAGTGAATAAGCTCACCCATAACTTTACCTTAAGACTGATAGCTTTCTCTCTTGCTCACGATTTACCAGCTCAGAGTGCCATTATTTTTTAACGGTTAAAAGCACAGCCATTGTACATCTTTAAAACTTGTAATTATTCCCTGCAAAGACTTAACTTCACTGCGAATTTATGCCTAGTAATAATGCTCCGAGCCACTGACGGCCCCATTTCTTTTTCATCTACTCGGCTTGAGGAAATCAGTTTAAAAAAAGGAAAAAGTGATGTAGAAATACACTAGACCGCGCTGATAAATGAACGGCAGCAAAAAACATTTTTTTTCTTTTTACACATTTGTGGTTCAGAATTCAATAGATTTGCATACTCTCTTTGGCTTCCCCATCGAATCATTAAATCAAGACAATCCCCGTTCAAAACAGTTGTTGCAAACAGCGACTTTTTTAATTTTTTATTTCATCCATTAGGGATTTTTTTAAAAAGTAAAAAAAAAAAATTCTTCCACTTCGCTTGACATAATTTACTCAACCCACCACGTCGCTCCGCTTTTATGAATAAATTATCCAGTTTAGAGACTGCTGGCTTTATGCTCGCCAAAATGACTAAAATTAATGTTGACACTGTTGACAGCATATGCGGTTTACCTCAACATTATGAATCAAGTGGCTTCGTAAACATGATGTCATGGTAACATTAAAAATTTACTCCATCACTTCCTATTTACATCTTCCTAACTGCCAAATTGAACACGAAGAAAATTATTTTTGACATTTTTTTTTTAAAAAAAGAACAAGAAAATTTCTCGAGGAGAATTTTTCGGTTTCGGACGCGAATTGTCGATTCTAAAATCAATATGAAACCGCTTTACAAATTAAAAGAAAAATAGATCTTTTTTAATGTCTACTGAGCGTTTGTTGATCTAACGGGATGACATTCCATCGTTCAATGCGATTCCCCCATTGCTTTTTCTGATGACCGATAAACTCTCACAAATAGACAGTCCAAATGTGTTTGCTTATGGGATGAGCGGAGAAAGAAAGGGCAAGAGAAAAAAAATAGAAAAAAAAGAGCAAACCACTAGTGAAACCAAATGGAAAATATATCATTTTTGCGAAGAGGGTGGAAAAGGAAAATGGGAAAAAATATCAACCGAGCCCTATAAGATCCACACTAGATTGAATCACGTTGTGTCATCCATCAAACGCCACGATAATCACCGCAAACTTAAGCAACAAAAAACACGTTAATGATCGCCGGTGACATGCTGCATTATTTACAAAATGAATATGAAAAAAGAGCAAATCCTCAACTGGGTGGTCATCAATAATAAAATGAAGAGTACCTAAACAGGAAAATGGGGGAATGGGGAAATTAATATTTAATCGACTGAAAATCGTATACAAAATTCTATTATTTTTTATCTAGGGTATATAAAAGCGAATTCTGAAAGCCCAGTGTTATGTTTCTAATTACTTTCTTCCATTTGATTCCTGTATTTTCTCTTTCTCCCGCCAGAGGACCTCACTGAATTCCAAACAATATTTTACATTGGTTTCAAGATTTTTTTTCTAGTCATTTTGGTCAAATAAAGAGCCAATTTTGAAATCCAATATGGCGCTTGTCTACCTCAACTTGTAACTAATTCCGATGCGCAATGTACCATTGTTTTATTGATCACTTTTATTACCCAATGGTTGAAACGGCAGTGGACAGTGGCAAACCGGGCACGAGAAAAAAGATAGGCCAGCTGAAAGAGGGTTATTCTAAGCCGCTGGTGGCTGTGAGTGTGTATATGGGGAGAAAAGAGAAGAAGAGAGATAAATTAACCGTTGAGCTTCATTGGAGCTTGAGTCCTCTGTCACTTGCCAACCTGTCAGATGCCGGCGCGAACACTATCACTTGGACAGAAATTAATGGTCATTACGCCACACACACAACACGGGCAGCCCATGCCTGCGCACAAGACAGAAGACCCCGTAATCCCACCGTACAGGAGCACAAGTTTCAAACTTGGCACCAAGATTCACTGGGGAATTTGCCCAATAACAGACAGCTGGCGCAATGGAACACGAGAAAAGAAACAACAAACAACCAATAGGGAAAAAAAAAAAACGAAAAAGAAAAAAATTCAACTTGCATTTATATACCACCAGTGTCCACATCTCCACTCGTTTCATTCTTTTTTTTTTCTCTCTCTTTTCTCTTCTCGGTTGGTTCTAATTACTCACAAACACTTGTCAACCTGACACATCCAACCTACTACTAATATTACTTTTCTCCCCCACTCCAGTCCTCTTCTCCAAGTTGAACTGGACAAATAACAAACAGCAACTCCTCCTCCTCTGATTAATGGATTTCCATATAATAACAAGAAGCGAATTCGTGACAATTACCCTCGACCACAAGAACTTGCGCAGAAAACAACGCGTCCAGTTTGTAGAGGCTCCAGCTGAGTGACCCCGAGGACTCAAAGCCCGCATTTCCTGCAGCCCTATTCCAGCAGGCCTGCGAACTCACACTGCCGTGAAATCCCCACACACGGCTGAAAGGAAGGAGATGGACTCCAGTCCGTCTCTCGCGCTCCCTCCTCCCTGCGACTCCAGCTTCAATGCAGTAATTGGTGCACAGGAGGGCAAAGAGACACAAAAGCCCTTCCTCCTCCTTTTCCACGTCTTTCTCGACGAGGCCTCAAGACACGACTTCTAATGCATCTTAATGGAAAAGTGACCACGCTTTTGACAGGCCGTAACTAGTCAACCCTACCATTAAACACAAATTCGACTATGCCTATTTTTTCACGAATTTCCCACAAAGTTTGGAAGTGACAGCAAATATTGGAAGTTGAACTTCCCAGCATCACATTCTCAAATTGCTCTATTTTGAGTAAAATAGCTTGTAATTCCAAAAATATCTTAATATAAATAGTTTTATAGTAGTCATAAAAAGATTTTGAATTTTACTTAGTCTGGAGATAAATTTTCCATTTCTTCACATTTTTAATAATTTTTTTTTCTGCATTTCACACCGTCGACATTTTTTTCCTTTATCCGAATCATCTGGTTACATTATGCTTTCTTCAACTTGGGCGTTGCCTATCTTGGCGTTGGTTACTCTCCATTGGCCATACGCGTCTTTCTTACGATGACGGCAAGGGTGATTTATGGGAGAGAAAAGAGAGAGAGAAAAAGCCCTGGCTTCAATGCTTTGCCGTGTTCAATCGATATGAAGAAAACTTTTCCTTTTGACTACCATCATTTTTTCACTTTTTCCTTCGATCAAAGTCGGAAACGTCACTCGAAGAAAAAAATAAAAATGGACCTCAAAGTAACAAATTCCTCCTTCAATCCCTTCCGAGTTAATCAGCTGTACAACACCGGTTGCATCAACTTTAATTCAAACCTCCTTCACCTTTTTCTCTTTTCCTTACATCAACTCAAACTTGGAACATTTTATTTAATTTTCATTCTTCAGTTTCGAGTTAAGTGATCGATGCCGCCATTTTCCCGCACGTTTCACTCCATCTTTGTTTTTTTTGTTTTTTTTTTACCTTCTCCACATTTTCAAGATTCGAGCAAAAAGAGGAAAAGATCTGAGCCGAGGCTCATCGTCAGTTGGCTCCGTCCCATATCCATCAGAAATAGAATAAGCAATCTCAAAGAAGAAAAAAAAATTGACTTTATACTCGAAGCGGTAAAAAGGACAATATCCTCAGGGGTGTCCTTTTCTCGCACAAGAACCTCAAGCCCTCCAACACGAGCGGGCAGAGAAACACGTCCTGTGCGCATTTGAATTGGAGAGAGATTTTTCCCAGAGATGATTGCTCTGCCCAGCGACCATCACTCGGGTTGGGGAGGCAGAAAAAGGAAAGAGAAGAGAAAGAAATGGATTTTATTGTGCTGAATAAAACATTCACTGAGCTCTCTATATACACACACATATAGCTGGAGGATTGGAGGACATCTCCTCCTCCCACCTCGACATGCATCAGCTGGCACGTGTTCAGCGGGGGCCGCACAGGGAACTCGCCAAGTTGACCATGAACAACGTCAGATGAAATTTTCATTGCAACCTCAACACTGAGCCAAAAGGAAAAGGTAAATCTTCCTCCACCCTCGTGTCAGACCCCACCGAAAAGGTACGGGGTTTGATGAGGCCATTCAATCGGTTCGCTAATCTGCAAGTCTAATGTATAAATAGGGGTATAAATCTTTTTGTTATAAGTTTCCTTTCGAAAGAATCAATATGCCACTTTTCGTGTTGCGGCTGTCGGCCACAGGTGGCAGCACCACCTCGATCGTTGAGGACGAAGAGGATGAATTTTTCAGTTTGGAAAAAACATTAAGTAATATCCATTAATTATTTCTTGGAATTTTTTAATTTTTTTTGAAAAATGTTTCAGAGAAAAAAAATAATTATTTTTTAACTGTTCTGTAAAAATGAACAGTAAAATGGCGTTTCAAATTCCACTAAAAAGCGACAACCGATCAGAAAAAAAGGAAAAAAAACTAATAAATTTTTATACCCTTATCTTTGTTTTTCATTTATTCCGTATAAAAAGCTCGTTGGAAAATTTTTTTTCTTCTTTTGACTTACAACTATCTCGCTGTCACTATGCCATTCAAAACTCTAACTCATCCACATAAAAAGTGACATTTAATTTCCTCTACAAAAATTTTATTACTTTTTTTTCTTACGTAATAAGTTCGCAAATAAAAAAATGCTTAAAAAATAAATTTAAAAAAAACATTTCAACTCTTGAAAGATTTTCAAGTAAAGAAAAAATTGCCATCAGCTTTAAAAAAATATATAGTTTACTATAATTACGACTAATTAGTCATTTTTAATTGAAATTATCCTTCTAATAATTACAATTACTTCTATTTATCATAATTTCTAATTTCTCCACGGACTTCCAAGTCCCAATTAACCAAACCAAACAAAATCAAAATTAAAACGCAAATCCATTAAAACCCGTTGCTTGCACGTATTTGCACATCTCTCCTTCGAACCCATCCTTATATAATTTAAGAAACCCCACCCCAAATTCAATCTTCAATTTTTCTTCCGTTCTTGAAACGTTCTTTCAAAACCACCGTCTCTATTCGTGGCTTTTAATTGAAACCTCGACACTCAGAGCTTGATAAGAGCAAAATCCTATTGCCTTCCAAGATACCCCAATTGATTTACACCTCTTCACCCCAACTTTCCTATTAGCTTATATTAGATAGTTACAATTTCTCATTACCTTCGCTGTCTTCGACTGACTGACTGTCAGCACCCCCTATCTGTGCCCCGCCACTACTTTTCTCTTCAAACTAAACTACTCTTCCAAAATTATCATCGTTACACTTTAACTCTTATTATGCCTCTTTCTTTTACTCTTCCCTCAGTTTTAATTGCTTTGAGACTGAAAAGGGGATTCGTATGATAGAACCTAAACCACGCATCGCATCACACCACCGACGAGAACAAAGTCATTTGGCTGCCAGTTTCACTGTGAAAAATTGCACACCGTAATTTTTTGACCAAACTTCCGAAATACAACAGCAAATTTGCATTAAAACCTTCGACGTAAGAAAACGGTGTAATTACATTCAAGTCATTTTGTGCAATTACGAGTGAGGAAAACTCGACATTTAAGATAAAATAGTAGTATTGCTTCTTGCAGATTAAAAAAAGGTTTTAAAAAAAAAATGTTATTCACATATTCCAATTAGAGGCACCTTTATGGGCTCAAGTGGGAGACGTCGCCATTGCATAATGATGAAAGGCTACAAAATCGGCCCTTCACAGACTCATCACACTGTCAGAGCACTTCAATTAAAAATAAAAAATTATCCACTTTTTTTCCCCTCACTACACTTCTTTACTTCTTTTAATTTTATAAAATGGACGAGAAGCAACCCATCCCGCGTTCCAATTTCATTTAGTTAATTTTTTAAGAGCATTCCAGCCGCGTCTATCTCAAAAACTGGGCAAATTAAACTCATTTAAAAAGTATTAAACAAAATTAAAAAAAGACCCATCGTCGCCCGCTCTAACTAATAAGAAAAAATTCAAGAAAAAAAAAATTGAGGAATACAAAAGGGGTAAAATTACTGCAAACACCAATTAAAATTCATTATTTTTCTAAATAGTCATATCATATATCAATCAATAAAGTTTTCGATATAAGCAGCAATACCTCATCGCTTAAAGCGATACGCCTACCGCCATCTGTAGACGATTTACTACAATTGAAACTCCACTGATTCATAACACTATTTGTAAAATAACGATTTATTCATCGTTAATCAATTAATTTTTGCCAAACTTTTAGCCATCGTTAATTTAATTATTTCCCCAATTTTCTCATCTCATTAAATTTAATTTTAATAAATATTTAATAATAAATACCTTTAACTGCACATTTGTAGTCACACAGCTGGCACGAATAAGGCTTTTCTCCAGTATGCATTCGTAAATGCCGCTTCAAATCAGAATTAATCTTGAATTTCGTATCGCAGACAGAACAATGAAATGGCGAGTCACCTGTATGAGTTCTCAAATGAACCACAAGTTGGCTAGAATTACGACTAGCATATGGGCAAATCTGGCATCTAAAATTAACATTTTATTATTGTAAATGACGAAATCAAAAACAAACAAATATCTTACTTAAACGGTCTTTCGTCAGAGTGAACCCTTAAATGCTTTTTTAAACTTCCACTATCATTAGTCGCATAATCACCTAAAAAAAAAAAAAACCAAAAATTACATCCACTGAATAATTAACTTATTCTATGTCTATCCATCTTACATTCTTTGCATTTGTAAGGTTTCACCCCTGTGTGCCACCTTTCGTGCATTTTCAATTTGTCCGCTCGAGTGAAATTCTTTCCACACACATTGCACGAAAAAGGTTTTTCTCCAGTGTGAGTCCTCGTGTGCCTCAAAAGGTCTTTTAAGTAACATGTCTTGTACTGGCAAGAAGCAACTTCACAATGAAAACGTTTGTTTGATTTACTGCTACTTGGAAGTGCTACATCGTCTGGTGCATTAGATCTAGTACAATAATAAAAATAATAAAACAAAGATTAAAGCTGCAGTTCCTCATATAAACAAATTTTACTATTTTTTACTTATTATTAATATTATTTTTCTGTGTTTCTGCTGTAACTGGCTTTTGAGTAACTTCTTTATCGCTTCCTTCGTTGATAATTGTTGCATTTTGTTGTTGATTATCAGAACATCCATCCCTTTTATGAATTACGAATGAATTGACCGAGTTAAATTGAAGTTTGCATCTGCCGCAGATGTGGATATCACCTGATGACACTACATAAAAAAAGTACTAATGTAATTCATTGTATTGCAAATATAGTTTCTATTGGACTTATAAATTACCCGCTTATAATTCAATACGAGTGACGAAATTCAACACCAGAACGTGAATCATTTTTTATTGATTCATATTTTATAATAAAAAATATAAAAACTTCATTTTTTT
>JAQFZP010000058.1:0-74017 GCA_034695745.1 Geophilus truncorum | reverse complement strand
GATGGCAGCACTTACAGAAGCAGCCATTTAATTGCAACGCCGCCCTGGTGGGGTAACTGTCACAACTTCCCATAACTTCCAATAATGTTTATTTATTTATTTTTCCGTATTTCATGCTAATATTGACTTTCTAAGACGGACTTATCATTAATTTGTTTGTAGATAAACAATTTGTGTAATAAATTGCTGTGTAAAGAGGAATTTGTCATTCATGAATAAGTTTTTTCATCTTGAATTATTGATAACATCAAAAACTAAATGTGCATTTACTTGTTAGTCAAAACTATTTTTCACATAGACAATTTCTAATAAAACACAAAATTCCAGTACAAAGCTCAATTCGTGAACCCGTCTCACCTACCGGCACTGGCACAACTCCAAATTACTTCAATTTTACCTTTTCCACCATAGATGTCTCCAGCATCACCAATCAAAATAAATCGTATCGTACTTAAAAGAGCAATGCTTAAAATAACAACACGCAGTCTGCAAGTGGTCTGAACTCAAACCTTTCTTCAATGAATATTGAAAATAAAACTTATCTAAAATTAGAAACCTCATTCCTCAAATATTTGATGACTATATAATTTCTCTCAAAAACTTAAAAGGAGTAGAAGGTTCTGAATATCGTTTACCTGATGAAGACCAGACTTGGGATGCAATTCTATTTTCATACTCGATGACGTCACGATTTTTCCCCCTTTTTTTTACAACTTTATGCACATGTACAAGTCAAATCTTGGCGTCTCTCATCCGTACATGCACGTGGGGGAGCGAACTCGGTAAATTCAACAGTATTAATGACTCTTACGGTCGAATCAAAGACATCAGGTAAGGCGGTGCTTTATTAAACAATTTAAATAATACATAAAAAAAAACGGTATTTACAGTTAAAAGTGAATTTAAACTCGCAAACAAGTTAATTACCATTAAAAAGTCGTGTTTTACACACATACGTAGTATGTTTTACATCGAAAAATCGAGTCCTCGTCTATTTCTGTCATTTTGGCACTTTTCAAGAGCCCGTTGCTAGGCAACCAAATCAGTGGTATCTTAAAGTGGGCTTTTTCAAATTTTCTCATCCCGCGTATTAACATATTTTTTAGGTCATGTCTCGGGGAGTCAAAAGGCTGCGAATTTCTTTTCTATTTTGGGAGGTCCATTTGAGGCAAGAGGGATGTTTCTTATTTCACTTCCGATTCGTTGCAGGGTAGTAATGATGTAATTTCTGATCGCATATCGTTCCCATGGGGCCGTGCTGCTCCAGAAACATCACCGACGACATCGAAATCGACGATCGACCTTCTTCGGGCAAGATAACTGACATGTCTGGGTAAGAAACCACATTAATCAAATCTAATTTTACATATTCCCCACTGAAGAAACAAACAACTTTTTCAAAAACTCGTTATTTATAGATAAAACCGTTAATAACAACCATTTTTAAATAGCAACGTAATCTTATTCAGGCGGCAAATCTAAATATGTAAATCAAATCACTAAATCTACACAAACAAGACAAAAATAACACGAAAAGGAAACTTTGTGCTTTGAGGTTCGGTCGCTAGATGGCGGCAAGGTCGGCTCTCGGTTACGCTGTAATGAATTATCATACATTAATTTTAGATCATCCTGTCCGTGTTCCCCTCCGTCGACGAGCGAAAGTAACATAGGTGATGCTGCGGCTACAGGTGGGGCTCTGCCAGGCCATTGGGGCGATGTGAAGCAACTTTACTGTCGAACAGGGTTTCATCTCATCGTCAAACGAAACAAAATTAAAGGAACGAGAAAACCATACCACAAAAACGGTACCGGTACCTATTATTACTACTACAAAAAAAAAAAACACAACACTATAAAAAATATAGACATTATTTCCGGTGTTTATTTTCATCAACAGCTGTTCTTGAGTTCTCCTCGGTGCGAGTTGGTGAAGTTCGAATCAAGGGGCGGGAGAGTGGATTTTATTTAGCTATGAACAGAAGAGGAAAAATGTATCCGGAAGTAAGTTTTTTCTTTTTCAAAACAATAAAAAATAATAATAAACGCGCTACTTTGGACTGATTTTTCTCAACATCCACAAATCAAAATTGAAAAGTTTTGATTCGTCTCAGAGAGAGGAATCGAAGCATACAACCACTTTTGAATTTCCACGCTTGGACGAGCAAGAAACTTGAGTCTAAAGTTGAATGTTTGTGTGGTTACTTGAAAGAAAGAAATGAAAGAAAAATATTTCACCAAGATTTCTTTCTCTCTCTCTCTCTTTTTTTTTTTTTTTTTTTTTTTACTTTACTTTACTTACTTTTTTCTTTTTCTCTTTGAAACTTCCAGTTTGATGAGAATGAAGAAAGCACAGTTTTTGTCGAGTCCTACCAAGATGGTTGGAACACTTATCTCAGTCGTAAATACGCGCATTTCGGTTGGTACCTGGCCATTAACAAAGTAGGCAAAGTGCGGGCGGGGCACAAGACTGCGTTCAATCACAAATCCGTCATGTTTCTGCCACGTTCAGCTTTTCCAGAATGACGTAAAAATTTACCTCATTTTTGTTATTGTTATTAGAGACGATAGAGACGATGGGAAAATGAACTTAATAATAAAAAGGGGTCCAAAAAAGTTGGATAAGATGTAGAGACAAGACAGTCTTTGTTTACATTTATTTACTTTAGTTTACTTTACTTTTTTTCAATTATTTGTAATACCTCACTTGAATAAAATTGAAATAAAACGCAATTCCGTAGTACGTGATTTCAATTAGAATATTATAATAATCCTATAAATAAATGCTTTATTTCTAGTGATTCTTTAATTAATTTCATTTTTTGAGTTTTTTTTTGAGTTGTTTTGATTGTTTATATCATCAGTTTTAATATTTGTGGTTGCGATTTTAAAAATCAATTTTCGGTTTAACGTTGTATTGTATGTGAACTGGCGTGTTAATAGAGATCCGTGCGACCAATTATTTAATGGCGAAGATATACCATGCGATATTTGCACTTCGTCTTCAACTGCAGTTAAAAATTGCGCAAACTCATTGCATAACTGGTTTATGCTACTACTGGTCGTAGTTAATCGTCCGCAAGCAATTAAACCCAATAATTTCACTTGTAAATTGACCTCTTCATCAACAACTAACTCCTCTTTAAGCTGTATTAAGCCTATTTTTCATTGTTGCATGTGGGTGGGGCAGTTGTTGGTCAGTTAAGTCGCGTGTTTACCTCCGGTCCGAGGGCAATAATTCAATTAAAACTCCCCTCGCATTCTTACTTATAGTTCCCCATTCCCCTTTTCCCTAATTATACCTCGATTAAAAAAAAAAATAAAAATAAAAATAAAATAAAAATAAAATAACTAAAAAATGGAAAGAGCCTCAAGGATATAGAGACGAAAATGAAAACAATCAAAATTGAGCAAACAGTGCATTAAAAAAGAAATTGTATAAATTCAACAAAAGTGACTTCTGTACTCAACATTGTTGAATGTGTGATGAGGATCTTGTTCAATAATTCAGGATAATTAAAAGGGGCTGCGACTAATGAATTATGTCGGGGGCATCTCTCAGGGGCCCGAGTCCCGTTTAATTACATAATGTCACATGATCCCTGCGGCTGGTCATCTGTACGCATGTGCACGACATTGCAACTCTTTAGATACCGGTACGCCAAATGAAAAATTGTGCGTAGCAAGAAGTGGGATTTGCAACTGGAAAGCTATTGGTCTGTGGCGAAAGATCAATGGGATTTACAAATACGTATCAGTTGCAACAAGCTTTTCGTTTCGCCAAAGCTAATTGTTAATTACGGTTAAAATTAAAGTTTCACTTTCAAGTATTAAATTTTACAATCTGCTTTGCAGTGAAGTTTAAGGGGGAGTTTTCACAAATGCTGCATACAGTTTCAGATTGCATTTTTAAGTTTTGTAAAATGTTGTGGTTTTTTTCTCTATGTGATTTATAGATATAAAGAAGTTTTATATATATATATAAATTGCATTACTGGAAATGTAAACGGATTAGGAACTCTCGAAAATCCGAAACTTCTCATTAGATTTCGGAAGGGGCAGCGAAAGCGTGGAAAGAACCGCAGAAGGGGGCGTGACCCGAGCATGCGCCATGGTCGTAATACAACACAAGAAGGTTTCTGGTAAAATATTCATGAACCCTTGGGCATCCACCATTCATAAGCAAAAATCTAAACAAAATTCAAAATGGCGCCAAAATTTAATTCGTTTTAAAATGCGGAATGTTTTCGTGCTCCCAGCAGCTCAAGAATATTATTAATAAAAAAAAGTTAATTTAATTATCTCCATTTTTAATATTAAATCACAATTCTGTAATAAATTTTATATAAAAAAATATATCATAAAAGTAGGTTTGTCATTTATTTGCAAAAGTAAAAAAAAAAAAAAATTTAGAAAAAAAAAAAATGATGGAAAGGAGAAAAAAATTCACCAGGCAAATCCAATCAAGAAACAAGATGGAGGATGAGTCCAAAATGTTGAGTCAATTACCTGATGGAGCAAAGGATGAAGGAGAAGGGGGCAGGTGAGTGACCAATCGGATTACAAGTGACTGAAAACTTTTCCTCTCTGAGAACACAAGAAAAGTTGGTGCAAAACGTATTTCTGTTGACGTGACGAGAAAATCACGTGAAGCCAGCCATAAGTCGACTTTCGCACGCGCAAACAACTCACAAGGCGCAGGTGTTGGGGCCTTCTAAATGGCTGCGGCGCTCGTAGAACAACTTCATCGTAATTGCGCCGAGTATAATGTGCAAAGAAACGTTAAATGGTCTTTTAAAACAAAGCGTACACGACGCCTAAAAATGCCAACTTTAAAAAAAAAAAAATCTTTAACTGTACCATAATAAAATCTATTTCTGTGAATAAAAAAAAAAGTGTAAAACTTAAGCCTATTTTGCGTGTATGTTGAAAACTTAAGCTGATCAATTCGCAATCGATTCTTTTCTAACTTACATTTCATTCACAAAGCGACTGCTGCGGTCGGTGTTTACACTTAGCCTAATCTGAGCTCAAAGGGTTAATTGATTAATGGAGTGTTAGCAAAAGGATGCTAATTTGGATAATGACCTCTGACTAATTGCCGCAAGGGTGGATGGGAGTGGGAGGTGTCACTCTTCATTTGGACGCGAGCGTCTCCTCGAGGGGCAACTTGACTTTGATCGCCGGTTTAATCATCGAAAGAGAAAAGGTCGATTTATTTTTACTTTTCATTCACAAAAAAAAAAATTAAAAAAATAAAAACAAAAAAAAAAAACCGGAAGTGGTGACCCCCGAGTCACGTGCAGGTGTTTTTTTTCTCTTTCCATTTCTATCTAGCTCTCTCTCTCTCCCCCGCATCCATTGATTGACAGCTGAAAGGGGGAAAACAAAGGCGGAAGCTGAATTTGATTTGTTACTTTTGTTCTCTTGTTTACTTCACCTGATCCAAAGATGGCGCTTCCAAATAGTTCAGGCGCAGGGAAGTAAAAATAAAGCAAACCTGTGCACGTGTGTGGTGTGTGGTGTGTGTGTGTGTGTCGCACTACCGTCGAGGGTGCCATTTGGGCAGGCGCCTTACCTCAGATTTCTCCAGAGGCCTGAGCAAACCCAGGTGGACCATCCAAACACCGAACCTTAACACAATTCCACGCATACACCCTTTCTGACGTTAAGAGGAAAACCGAGAATTTCTTTCCAGAGCTGTTTCTGTACCTAATGTAAAAATAAAAAAAATCTTTAAGACTTAGTCAAGAGATAATTTCGGGTTAAGTATTATAAGAGATAAAGTCGATTGTGTTGTTTAACGATTTTCCACGTTTCGGGGCGTGGTTCAGGTGCAAATTTTCTCACCTGTTTTGGTTTGAGGTCGGGTCGGCATTGTGCGATCGGAATGGTTGGCCATGAAATATAAAAGAGGAGATAGGGGGTTAAATGGACACGAATAAATCTCTGATGAGTCGACCAATAAGAGAAGGAGTTTGCTAGCGAAAGGGTAAATCGGCTTAAAGAACGCACGACACTCGTTGCCCCCGCTAAGAGGCTTTGCTTCTTCTCTTCCTGTCGCGTTTGGCAGCCGCCGAGATTTGGACGACAAGATCCTTCTTTCAATCCCTCCCCTTTTCCTTGCTTCTCTCATCTTCATTCATCATTCAAAGCCCTGGGTAATTACATGTCGCTGTCATGCATGCGCAATTAAAAAAGAGGAAAATCATCTCCTGTCAAGACGAAAAAGATCCCGGATATAGTATAGAGGAAATTAACAAGAACAAGGCAAGCAAAAGGTAAGCAACTTAAGAACAAAAGTTTTTAAAGATGAAAATCTGAAAAAATAAATAAAAATGTTTACAATTTGAATTTTTTTTTTTTTTTTTTTTTTTAATTTTGATTTGTGTGAATGCGAGAAATGTCGTTTATCGTGAGGCAAATACGATTTGCCCAACGTTCTGTACGGAAACATCCATTAGTCGGTTTTGAATTTTACATTCATTTCTGCAGTTTTAAATGGCTGGATTTAGTCTCCGCATGTCCTGCAATAAGTCGCCGGTGGCGGTCCCTGCCGGTATGGCATTAACTCACTCGCCGAACCGGAGAATTAAGTGATCGATCGGTAATGATAAATTTCGACTTTTGACACCAGGCGCTGCAAAACGTGTTTGTAACGGCCTGAAACTAGATTAAAATTATTTACACACAGAAAATTAACGAGAATAAAAACAACAACACCCAAAAACAAAACAAAACAAAACAAAACAAAAAAAAAATGGGGAAAAAAAAGTATTTTTGTTTATGTACCGTATGTGAATAAAGGATGATGTTTAAACGATCTCTTGGCTTTTGCTTACATTAACCTTCTTTACCTTAATATTTTTGTAATTATTTCTGCAACAACATCTTTAGGCAGCAATCACACAGAAGTTTAATTTAGTCGAGCCTCTAGCAAAAATACAAACACAAATTTAGGGAAAAGAAAAAAAAATGCCGATCGCAAATGAAGAAATTTATGGAAAAATCTTAGCTATGTAAACAAGTTGGTGGTGTATAGAGAAAAAGGGTTAATGAGACGCGCAAGGGGTAAGACGGGGGCGGGAAGGGGGTTGGGGATCACAATCCGCGTCTCAGATTGGAGCGAGAGGGAGCAGAGAAGAGGTGAGGGGGTGCGTCGGCGCGAGCGTCTCATGAATTAACAATAACCGTTGACGTAAGCCGTGCGCACCAAAAATGCTACTTGCACGTGCAACAATCGATAAGAAGATGAAGCATTTTCTCCCTCCTCCTTTTCAACAATCAGCAGATGAAACACAAAGGCACTTGTTGTAAAATTCAACAATGCATTTAACTGCACGATTTGTTTGTTTCTCAAAAAGAGGATTCCTCCATATTTAATCACTGTCGTCTATAATGCACCTTTCATTTTCCCTGCTTCTTTTTCTGTTTTTCATTTAAAAAAAGAATGTCACATTTCTTTGTATTTTTTTCTTTTTTGTATTTTTAGATAAATATTTTTTAGCCAATTATTATAAACAAAAATGAAAAATAAAAATGGGGGAGTGTGAGGGGAGAGGGAGGAAAGGAAAGGTAAACACAAACATAAATAAAAATAAACAAAGAAAAAGAAACGAAACATGTGTCAGGACTCAAGAGTAGACGGCGTCACTGAGCGTTTCAAATCCCCATCTTTTGTTGGTGGTTGGAGAAGTTGAGCCACATTCGTCCCACGGATTTCTCCTTAATCTCGTTCCCAGGCGCTGCACCACATTCGCACGGGGAATGGACAACAAAATACTCCCAAGAGGCAACAGTGCGCCTCCATTAAAACAGTCGCAACAACAAAAGAAGTGGAAACCTTAGTAGAAACTAAACAAAAAAATAAATAAATAAAAAACACGGAAAAAAAGAGAAATAAAAAAAAAAATAAATAAAACAGGTAAACACAAAAAGCAGTGAAAAAGAAACAAACATAACATACTGTAACGTAAAGCAAAATTCTTTAAAAGGTATTTTTCCCTTATAAGGAAACCAATCATAAAACTTTTCAACATGTTGATGTCATCAACATGGCACTGAAAACTTCAATAGTCGATTATTTCCGGTTATTTTCTGCACTATTTCTCCACTTTAAGGCTTATTTTATTGATAAAACATTAAGGTATAAAACTTGCATCACTTTAATTTATAACTGTAAGGGACAAATACGTCAACTTATAATTTATGAGAAAAAAATGTTTTGCTCAGAGCCGCAGACTCGCTAAATTGTTTGAAAATAAAATGATTGCATTCGGAAAGTGTTAACGCGCATCAAACGACGATATAAAATGGAGAAATCGGGGCAATCACGGTCACCCTTTCTTGTAATTACACATCCACACGTAGCGTCAATAATGCAGCGTCCAAATTGCGCGCCATTTTCAGTCCAATATGAAGGATGATGGCGGTGTGCGGAGGGTGTGGCACGTGCGGTTCAATTGCAGGGGAGGCGATGCTTGTGTCCACCATTCGTCATCATCTTGCCGTGATGCGTTCATCAAATATTAAAATGACAATCAAGAGATCCAATGATGAGCAAATTTGACAATGCACCCAAACCTCGTTGCTACAAACAAATCGCATAATATTCAACGTAATCAACCGACATTGCGCCGTACTTTGCTCAAACATTCCTGCACCCCATTTTACGGCATAAATCGGATAAAAAGAAAATAGAGCGTATTTTCTTTCTTTCTTTTTTCTCTACTGTTCCTATATTCCACGCTTTTCCCCCCGTCGTTGCAAAGAGGTTCAACGCCGAGTGAGGGCGTGAGGTTAGTCTTGTATGTTGGTGCATGACTTCTTCTTGCTGGCGCTGGCGCTCTTGTCGTCGCCGAATAATGCAATCAACAATGATGGCCTCCTTGTAACAATATAACTAGGTCTTTCAACATGCTCTAAACGACCCTATATACACCGCGCGTCGTTGTGAAATTGACCCGATAAAGCACAACATCATGAAAATATAAAATTTTCTTATTATAATGCCATTCTAAAACTGAACGTGATTTCAAAGCAACGCACTCGAGTGTATAAAGCTGAAATAATGTTAAATTTCCACAATAAAAGTAAAAAATAAAAATAAGTGCCTAAGTAAATATAAAAAAGACATTTTTATTTGTAAGTGATAGTGTGCTGTGGCATCACCCATCAAAAAAAAAAATTAAAAAAAAAATCAAAAAAAAAAGTCTGTATAGGTAGAGCATTCGTTAATTTTCTTTGATCTTCCGCCTTGTTTCTTTTTGCTTTTATCATTTCAAACAGAACTAAAGAAAAATACAAGTTAGCACTTGAAACTTCCGCTCGAGCCCATCAAACAAGGAAAAAAAAGACTTTAAACAAATTAAAAACAGAAATTGAAACTTGAAATTCCAAAATCGAAACATTTTTTAAAAAAAAAAAAAAAAAAAAAAAAAAAAAAAAAACGAAGAAAGTGAGAAAAAAAAACGAGGCGTGGCATGCACCCACATAATAGTCATCCCATTCACCGAAAACACACCAATGGCAGGTCCAGCAGCACTATGACATCACATCTTCCCCCAATACCCTCAAGAGAGATACAAATGAAGGAAAAAAAAAACTCGGGATGATGGAAATAAGAGCCCTATAAAACATCTTTTGATGACCAGATTGGCCCACTACAAATGGGTCTAAAATCAGATTGTAACCCCAGCGCACCCACCCCTCTTTTTTACCCCTCTTCAAGTTCATCGCTACCCCACCTGGGACCTAATTACGCCACTGTAATGACAGTGCTTGCCGTTAGGGGCCGTTATATCAAGCACCCCGCCTACAGCTGACTCCCTCCTCCCCAACACATCCACCTTCACCTCCTCCACCCCCGGAGGTACCCCCTGGAGGAAACGCCGAGTGCAAACTAAGACCATAAATTGAGATGAGACCTCGCTTGCTGCCACTGAAATGTAATCAGTTGGGAAAAAAACGGGCCTTTCTTCCACCTTTCCCCTGCCTTCTCTCTCTCTGCAACTCCCCCTTGCTCATCCACCCCCTTCTTCTCTCCTTCTGCCTCGAAATGAATGATGGTATACCCTCCCCCTGATTCGGGGCTGGCCATATCCCCCTCCCCTCAGTGTAGCCTCAATCTGCTAAATAAACAGAGAAAAGATGAAGTTGGCAGAAAAAGACCACTAGAGGGAGTGAGGGGAAAAGCACGAGGCGAGTGGGGAAGTGGCGGTTCACCTGACATCCAATCATAATTGTATTGACCCACGTCTCGTCATTCATCATGTTTTTGCGAGACTCAATTTGTTGTTGTCGGCGAATTTCTCATCCATCTTCATTGACCAAGTGACCGTTGGGTGGCATTGCAATCACAATAATGTTTTCCATTCTGCTGTCTGCTTCTTTTTCTATTTTCCGATTTGTTATTTCCGAGATAAATAAATAAATAAATAACATGGATAAATAGAATAGAATAGAATAGAAAAAAAATCTCTCCCCATTTATTGTTTTTTTCTTTTTCTTTTTGATAATTAAAGAACGATATTTGTCGATTAATCTTCACGATTTGCCAAAACGCCATTATCCGATTCCAAAAACGCCTCTTATCGAACGACCAATGACGTCACAACACGTATCTGAAGTGTTATTTTTAGCCAACTTGGGCTCAATTTGAAATCTCAGAAAGGTCAAGTTTATTTTAATTTTTTCCGGATTTTTATCTGCAGCAATGTAAATAGGGAATTGCAATTTAAGATTGGAAGTACATTACATCCGTGCTGCGAGCTCAACGTATTGTCTCACTGCCCTGAGAAGCCGAAACAAGCAAATGTCGCAATTTCCAATTTCTTCATCCTTAGACAAACTGTGCAATGAAAAGTTAATATCAATTCTTGCCTGTAGCAATCCCATTTTAATTCTGCGGTTTGTGTTTTTATCAATATCAATAATAGAAGAAATATAATTTAAACTACATACCACCATTTTTGATCAAAAAAAAAATTAAAAATATAAATCCCAAGTTTCTATTTCAGAAATACAGTAATAAGTTTTAATTTTAGTAAGAAATCAAACAAAAGTGTTCCTTGCAGTAAGTGAATAATTGGAGGAGAAATTTGTGTGTGTGTGTAACTTCAGAAAGAGTGGAAAAAGAGGCGAGAGAACGAGAGGCAAAGTGGAAAAAATAAAACTCCAATTTGTAGCCCAACAACTCACCTTTAGAGTCAGTCACCAATTACAGTAGCAACCGCCATTTTGTGGGCCAACACTTAAATAACGAGTGAGAAGGGGAAAGAGTGGGGCGACGGGGGAGGTAGAGAGATGAGTGGGGAAAAGGGTAGGGAAGGGGAGAGGCAAGTAAAGTGAGGCGCGAGGAGTGCAACGAGATTGGGCGGTGAATTGGTACAAATTGCTTTTTGCGCGTCTTGGAACAAGAAATAAAAGAGAATGGAACAAAATCCAACATGGAAGAAACAGGGAATGGCTCTCTCACTCCACTACATCAACATAAAAAAGAAGAAAAAAGTGCATTTTTTTTTTCTTCTACCCTTAAAATATAAAAAAAAAAAGTTGTGTGTAAGCAAAGCACTAAGCCTAATGTACAGAATGATTTAAAAATAGATATAAAAAAAACATTAAGATTAATTAAATTGGAGAAAAGGGTCAGTTAAATTGGAATAAGAAATGTTTTGTTTATTAATTAATGTCATTCAAAGCTGTTTTTCCAATGAAAACATGTCAATCTAGTTGTTGAGCCAACCAGAAAAAGTGTTTGACTTGGGGAAAAAATGCAATGTGTGATTGGCTGATGAAAAATCACATCGATCAATAAATGCGATTGGTTGATGATAAATCAATTAGCAAAACACAACTCACCCTCGTGCATCCCCTTGCATGACATCATGCACCGGCATGACATCACTTGATTACTAAGTTTTTGCATCGAATGAGAAAATAGGCTTAACCACTATCAAATTGAGGTTGCCTATAAATAAAAAAATAATTCGTTTATGCTAAAACTTTTGCAGAATTTAAGCCTTAACATCTCCCCTTAAATTAGCCATTTTTTTCTTCCTTTCTGAGCTGTCTTTCTCATTAAAACTAACAACATCCTCAACCAGGGGCCAATTTGAGGCCAATTTGGTGCAAATTTGGCTGCAACACGAGTTTCAACTTAAAAAAATGCCCCTTTACCCCTCCCCCGGACTCACCTGTGGGCCATAAAGACGACCCCTGATTGGCCATCAGTTCACCTCAAGAGGAAGCCAATTTGAAGGAACGAGAGAGCGCCCAGATGGGCCTCGGGCAATGCATAATGCACTCATGTTTTACTTTAAGACAAGTGTCTGCCCGCCATTATTGATCAAATCCAGAACGAGGCCAAATCAATACAAGTGCAAAGGGGGTTGCCATTTTGGGTTTTATCCAAATTGGCTTCAAATTGGCTTTCCGAGAGAGAGAGAGAGAGAGAGAGAGAGAGAGAAAGAAAAAAAAAACAAAGGAGAGGAAGTAGAAAAACTCCCAACATGGGGAAAAGGGTTAATTACCAACTAATTTCACCTAATGGTGCCTCGTTTCACTTTTTATCTCTTCCCAAAATAAACATTCACAAACTTTCGATATAAACTTAACAAATGTAGCAGTTCTTTTTACAAAACTTACAAAACTACAGATGATGTACGGTGCCTCTTGATCAAATGTATTTGAAAAGCCTCAATTATTTTGATTTCGCTGAAAATCCGTATTTTACTAATGTCACAAATAATGCACATTAAGCTAAGTTTACAGAATAATATTTGAATGCAAAACTTAAGTCTATGTAGACTAAAAGCAGAAAGTTGAGTTTTTTTAACTTTTGGATCAACGGTATTCATTCGTTAAGCATTAAGCGGTAGAATTTAACTTGCAAGTGTAAAACAAAGCAACTAATTTAAATATCCTGCACTATAAAAACTACATAAGTAAAATTTAGTTGAATAGGTACCTACCAAAAGTTTTGGTTCCACATTACGTATAATTGTAAAAATGCTTTACACAACTTTAAAATATAGCACAAAAAGCACGTTTAAAATACGGCACTGGTAATTTGTTTCTACAAAACATTTAGTAGGTACTAGACTATTTAATTAAAAATAATATTTAAATCAACCAACTGTTTTCAAAGTGCACTGTAAATTCAAACATCTAAACTTGGCTTTAAGTCAAATATGAGACTAAATATTAGATATATGAAGTCAAAGTTATCTAAAATATACAGTATAGTATATTTTTGATGGTTTAATCTATAAAATTAGATTCTTAACGCATACTACTTGTTTGCCCATAACATTCGAAAAATATAATGCACTTTACCTGTTTATATACGGTGTATCTGCAAAGAATACTATACTAGTATACCAAAAATCTGTAGTTTTTTATATGGCAAAACTAAGTCACTGCAAAAATTCCATCGATGATTCATACCGAAGAAGCCGTATACTGGTGAAAAGCAGTGAAAACCTGCATGCTTGTACCCGCATACCATATGCCATCAATAACACTCTAAAATTTTAAGAATTGTTACATAGAAAATTTGAAATACCCATACAACATTTTGAGTATTATAAACCATCATGTACATTTCAGTGCAAGTCTTTGCTTAACCTCAATTCCATTCTACAAATTTTCTTCCCACTTTAAGCATATATAGACAAGTAATGTGAATGTCTAGTGATTATATTGTATATTTGGTAAAAAAAAAAAAGAAAGAAAGAACATGAAATCAAAGAGTTTTCTATTTTTTAAGAAAGAAATATTATTCCTCATCTAAGTACTCTTTATATAACTACATTTCCTCTATCTCAAAGTGCCACAGGTGATTCTATTGCACAAACTTAAAAAGTAGAAAGGTTTTAGTGTTGCAGTGCAATCATCAAATGCTTTCCTTCCAACATCTCCATTTCTCTCTGTTCATTTTCAAAGGGAAAATATCATTACCGTATTAAGAAGCAACCAGTGACAGAACACTGAAGAAACTTCCATTTTAGTTGATGTATGGTAATGCAAGTGTAAAACTTTTATTAAACATTCAACTTATATAGTTAATGTTCTAATCATCACTCTTTTTTCCATTTTGTTTACGATGCATTATACTGTACGTCGTCGACACGTTGCAAATCCGTTTTTCTTGTAAACCCCTTCTCAATTACCCCTAGTGTGTCCAATTTCAAACTAAATGTTCAATTTCCATTTTGGGTGTCATTTTCACGTCGGGCGCCATTCTGCCTTTTACGTCTCTCCCCATTCTCCATCCATATCCATCCACCCCAGGGGTAAAATTCTTTTTCTCCATTGTTATCACGTCATCCATCTTTTTTTCTTTCTCGCCTCGTTTTCATATCGACTCCCTCTAGGGACAGAACGAGTCCTCTTTTTTTGTCATCATCTTGCAGGCGGACATTTTTCTTTAAACGCATTTCGCTCACCCCCTCTACTCCACAGTCTATAAATAATCATCATGGCTGCCAAGAAGACTAGAGTGGCAATCCAAAAACGAAGAGGACGATGATATACTTCAATTTGCGCATGCGCAGTTAAGAGGGTAATTACGTGCCACCATGCGGTTCGCGAGAGAACTAATCACAATTATAACCAAAAGGAAATTCCCCAAGCTTGTAAAAAGCAAATTAAACCAAATTACATCAAAAACATGGCGGCAATTGCGAGAAAAAAGGGGATAGGGATGACCGAGTCGTCATGGAAACAAAGGGGAGAAATCAATTGTTACATCTGTACATTTATTCAGCAAAATTTACCCACTTGAAAGGAACAATTTAAAACGCAAATGTCTCAAATAAATATTCTTCCCTTGAATTTAGCCTTTTATTATAAATTATATATTTGTCAATTCAGAGTTTATCAATTCACACGTAGAAATTAGCACAGTGTCAGTAAACAACAATAAGCAATTTACAGCAGGAAGTAAAAATTTATTTTTCTTAATTAAAAAAAAAAAAAAAAAAAAAAAATTTCTTTCTTTCTTTGCCAGTGATGAAAGTTTCAGGCAACAACAAATTAATATCCTGTGACAGGAAGCACTTAATGTGGATTTCATGCCTATGACAGTATTTGGTACCACATCAATTCCTTGTTTCACAAAAACTATCAAATAGATTTTCGGGCACAAAATTTTCTTTGATATGTACAGTCTCTGTAATCAATTTTCAAACTCTAAAAGGAAATATTGACTGCAGCTTTACTTTGTTCCGCCACACTTTTTCGTTTTTCCCCAATACCACTGAAATTTCTTTCACACGAATTCCAGCGACAAACTTTCGGTAACAAAAGCAACAATCAACTTTATAATTTATAACTTGTAAATTCATTGATAAACTTGTATTTAACATTTAGCTTGATTTAACTTATTAACGATTCTAAGCATAAGCTAAGAAGTTGAATTATCTCTCAACGACATTGATGAAAATTTTAAGTTAAGTCCGGACCATCTCACAACATGGATCAACTCATTCTTAACATGAGCGATAGATTTAGTTGTAATTTTAAGAAAAGTCTATAGTGCTATAGCTTTGAGTAAATAATTAATAGGATTAAGCATTCTATAGTCTCATGCTCAGCTTAAGCAATTGTTAATGAATCGGGTCAATTGATTCTTAAGCTGTGTGTTATACTACAGTATATACAGAAGGGTAAGCAATAACCAACTTTATATTTATAACTTATGTTTAACATGCAATTTATAATTTATAATTTATACGTTATAAGTTAAGTCTCTAATAACAAATAAGTATGAATTCCTTACCTTGAAATAGACAAACTGCGATTTCTCCTACAAGAGCGTTGTACAGTATACTGTATAGTAGTTTTCCAAAAACCAAGTTAAGACAGTTTCACTTCTTCCATCATAGACAAGACTTGCAAATAGTGACGATCTAGAAAATTAGAAACTTTTTACACACATTTACACACATTTTGAGACAATCATGCATGCAATAGAGAAAAACTAAAAAAAAAAAGATGATGTTTATTCAGTCACATTTTGTAGCACTTGTTTTTCAGAAAGTAGCTGCGAATCTCATAAATTCACCCATTCAGACTATGTACTTTACCCACCGAGGGTGAGTAAGCAAAAAATTTGTCAATTTTGTCAAGTGGCATCTCGTCAAGTCTCGTGGATTTACGAGACTTCACGCTTTGTTGAAGCACATGTTTTTCAATTGATTGATTCCAAAACGCACATCTTTCTTTTCCCTCGCCTCGCACAAGAAATGCGAAAAGCGCGCGCGGAAAACGTGGCACAATTACAACATTCATTAATAAATAACAATAAATATAAATAAAAGCAAAAAACTCACCCAGAAATGTATTTGCTCGCGAGTATCGCATCGATGCATCTTGACACGAAGGACAATAATCACATTTGTCACGATGACAGTCGAGTATAAATATAAATGACTTTAAAGTTGTAAATTTGCATAACGTGCAACATGCAATTGTGTGTTTCGTGCATTAAAAGAACGAAATGAAACTGTAAAAAAATAAAATAAAAAATAATAAAATAAAAAGTGAGATAATCAAATTAAAAGTGCAGCACAAATAAAAATAAAATATATAACACTGTAATATAATACAATATAATATAATATAATATAAATAAAAATAAAACAAACAAAAAATGAATTTTAAAAAAAATGTTTGTTTTAACCCACACATGGTTCCTGGGAGCAATCCATAAATGATCAATAGATATTTAGGCTTAAATAGGCAATTGTGTGAGACAAAATGTCTGCCGTGAAGTGTGGGGGAGGTGGTGGGGGACATGGACTATACGCACCTGGCGTTTCTCAAGCAATGGCGTTTCCCTGCGAACGCGCGCCTCTATTCATTATCATTATTACTATCGCCATTGTTATTGAATGATCCACGGCACTTCCCACATCACTACTCATTCTCAAAATGGCTGTCTGCGATACAAATTTTAAAAGCGCCTTCCAAAGTGTAAATATTGTTTAATTCAACTTTTCACCTTAAAATGGTCGCTATAAAAATGTGAAAGAGTGATGATAAAAAAAATTAAGAGATTAAGCCAAGATTTGTGAAAAAGGGAAATTAAAAATGGCGGTCGCACATAGCCGTCATAACTCGAAGGTAATTACCATGGCAACGACAAAAGCTGACTGGAATCATTGAATTAATTGGGATTAAGACACGGCTTAAGAGAGGGCGTCTCGTTACATGAGTAAATCTTCGCTTCGTCGCCATTTTTCCCACAACACAACAAGAGGGCGCTTTAATAATGCATCATCAACAATATCAACACGCTACATTCCCTCAACCTTGACCCAGTGCCTACCTGGCCAATAAACAATTCATGTGACAATGCACTATAACACAAAGATCATGTGCACTTTAATTACAACAAAAATGGCGCTCGATTCGAACTTTTAAAGCACAACAATTTCTCGAGAAATCCGCACTTTCCGTGCAACAATAAACCGACTTTAATTACAAAGCGTGACCGAAGAAAATCAACATTGATAGCATTATCACTACATAATTATATTGTTTATAAGATTGACCCAACTTGGATTCGTGTGAAAGCAAAGAAAAGAAATGGAAAAGGGGACAGGGGGTTGTAAAAAAAAAAATAAAAAAAATCACTTCTATGCTGTTGACATGGCAACAATAACACAACAAATCGAACCAACAACATATTCTTGTAAATAAGCTATTTATAGTTAACAATGAGATTTCAAATGGGGGAAAAAGTGGATAATGCTCGCGAATAACGACGTTGTCGGACATTGTTGACACGTTGCTCGCCGGAGACGACATCGTTCGAGTGAAATGCAAACGAAATCGGTCCTACTGAACAATTGTTGACATTGTTCGAGATATTTACTATTCATAATTACAGACGTGAGCTTGTCACGACAGGGGGAGTGACACTGTATCACTGTATCATCATCATCACGTGGCCCCACTTAATTTTTCATGCATTGTTGAAGATACCGCTTTAATTATTTACGAGCCATTCTTCGCTTTTTCCCTGTCTGGGGTTTAAAATAGCAACAAAACAAAACACGAAAAAAAAATAAAAATCATTCAGCAAACGAATAAAAAAATAATAAATAAAATCGGGGTTTGTTGGTTGGGAATATAGGGGTATAAAAGCAAGGGATGATTGTTTCAATTGATTCGCGGTTTTGTTTATCGTATTTTAATTAAGCCTAATTGGGAAAACGAGTTGATGGCGCCCGCAAGACGCATTATTGCAACTATTCAAAAACCGCCGCTGCTGAACAACAGTAAATTCCGGATAAATTGACTCTAATAATCCAACAAAGGCCCATTTAACAATGCGAGGCAAGCCGCAACACGTGGAATAAACAGCGATGCATAAAAATGAGAGAGGGGAAAATAAAAAAATAATTTAAGGGGGTAGACTATAGTATAGGGGTGGTGATGAGAGGGACGTGGGGGGAAACGTAAAATGTTCGTTGCAAAAGTATCTTCTAACATGTTAAAGGGGTTCCCCATGGGAAATTGGACCAATCACAGAATAAGGGGGCGGGATGGGCACGCGAACAAGACGCATGCGCACAACAACATATTGATCCGCAACCGGAGAAAACACTCGATAAAGGAGAAGGGGCGACGAATAAAAAAAGAAGAAAAAAGAAGAATAACGCGCCAAATGATGAAAAATAAAGAGGCAGAAATGAAGGGAAGGAATGAGTTTAAAAACGTGACGCGTGTGATGTTAATAAAAATAAAAAAAAAAAAGATGGCGTCGACCATGTTTGATGGGAGATCAGTTTTGTATACGCCTGAGGGCAACTTATCCGTGTCACCTTTTCGATTGATTTCCATTAGAGAAATCAATTGAAAAACACATCCATCTCGGAGAAACGCCAACGTCCACTAAGGAAAAGGGAAAAAATCGATAAAAGACAAATGACCAACCAACATTAAAGCCAAAATGGCCTATGGCATTCGCTAAAATGATCAAATTTTTCTTCTTTTTTTTCCCCTAAAATTACTGTTTATGTTTTTTTATAAGCTCAATTTGTATGTAACATAAATTCCGGACTTTGCAAACAACCCGCAAATTTGGGCAAATTCGGCAAATTCGGGGCATTTGAGCACATGCACAGTGATTTGCATTGCATTTTGTTCTCCATTGTTGCTGTCGTCGCAATCGTTGCAAGTGACTAAAAAGTCGCAAGGAAAAGGAAATTCAAATCGCTGGCTCGATGCCAATTGCTTGCAGGTGGGAGTCGACGTCGACACAAAATGACGTAAGCACGCCATCTAATGTCATCTGCTTTAAAATTTAAAATACAACAAAATCTGATAATTGACTCACAGGAATAACACTTGACCTGCGGCAGACAGGAAGAACGGAAGGTGTGTAAAAAAACACACAAGTGAATATTAACAATTGAAAAACATCGTGCATAATTTTATGCTTTGAATCGAGGTGGAAGGGGAGAAAAAATATGGTACGATTTTATTGCTGCAAGATTTATGAGATTTCATTCCATTTGACCCTTAAAATATAAAACGTCGTCTGGCGTTCCCGAATCCCGAGACTCGAGTCGCGAGACTCGAGTCGCGAGTCCCGAGTCCCGACCGAGGTGGCAATGACATGGAAACGAGGCTGGCGGGTCAAAAAGGTCCCGATAAAACCTCAATGAACAGAGAACAAATACAAATCACACTGACTATTAGCGAATTTCGTCATTTAAAGTGAATTTTATAACAATTTCATTTTCTAATCGTTATTTACTAAAGGCAATTTGAACAATGCACTTGTCTTTCTTTAGTCACTCAACAATTAAGGATGAGGATCGTTTGCAGAGCACAAAATTCCCCCGAGGCGGCAATTAGAAGCGGAGACCAATGGGTTTTCATTTACTCACACGCATGCGCAATATCTAGTGGCAGGTGGTCAACGCGTGCACTGCTAACATTAAAATCAACAACTTCAAAGGGATAATTACACCCCCTAAAGCTAACAATGCTTACTACCCTTCGATAATGTCCAATTTTTTTTCTACCTTCCGTTTGAAGCTTTTATGGAAAAAGGCCCAAGTTTGAAGCGAAATGAAAATGACTTATAACAATAATTAAGCCTATTTTATCAACGTTTTATATCATCTGATAAGTTTCTTAACTTAAATTTATGTGTTTTTTTTCCCGAGATATTCAACAGTGTTCATCAATCATTTGCATTCAACGAGAAACAAGTGTTTAAAAGATGGGGGGAAAAAAAGTCAAATTGACTGGTGTCAAACACCAGGGGGAGGACGCTTCAAGGATCGTAAATAATGTAGAGAGGATTTTTATCACCTATTTATGACACAAATAAAAACAAAATGGTCGATCAATGTCCACAAACACACCTAGGAATATTTTGCGAAACCGAAAACATAATTTAGATAAAAACAAAAAAAAAAACAAGAAAAAAAAAATTTATAAGAAAAAATAAATAGCTAAATAAATAAAATCTCCCTTTAATAATTTTTTTTTTTTTTAAATCTAAATTAATGACAAATGTAATTTTATTTTTTTATTTTTTTTTCTATTTTTTATGTGACCATTTGCTTTAAAACTAAACCTAAAATTAAAGTATGTTGTATAGCACAGAGAAGTAAATGCTGAAGCGCCATATTTCATCCAGCCTTGCAGTCAAGTCGCCATTAAGGAGGGCAATTTAGCACAACAGCCAGAAAAAAAACAAAAAAACTTTGTATATGTGTGTGTGTGTGTGTGTGTGTGTGTATATGTGAGTATGTGTGTTGTGTGTAACAGAAGGCAAAATGCAGTGCACTTAAAATTACGCACAAGAAGAATATTATAATTTAATAATAAAAACATATCTTATTACAACAGATTTTTAGTGTTTCATTCATTCAACTGATATTTTCTAACTTGAGCGTCGGCCATTTTGTTTGCACTTTGGCATTAATTCTCTTTAGCTGTCACTTAGCAAATGACATCACACACACTTGACGTTGAAATTCCCCTTTTTTTAATGCAACAAATGTTGGCAATTGGTTGCTTCGTAATCCATTAGTCGAGTTAAGTTTCATTTTCATTTGGCATAATTGTTACTAGATTCAAAAGGGTTAAAGGCGATCGGCTAAAAGAAGGAGTTGTTTTAAGTGACATCAATCCATTTCAAGTATCAAGTTGCAATCAAATTTGCTACTGACATCACAGTAACCCCTTTTCCGGCGCTCCTATTGATGACATGCGGTAATTACGCCCGCTTTTGACTCCTTTTTTCGCTTAAATTTACCATTTATTCAATTGGTATATTTACCATAACAAATATCATGGCCACATCAACTTTAATGCATCTATGCACTGCTACTCTGCTGCTTTAAAAAATTATCAAATTTTAAATTAAAGGAAATTCCCAGCGAATTACAGAGTAAGTCTCGTTTTGATTTCGGGCAACGATTTTATGCTGTTTTAGACATTCAGTAAATAAACCGCGGTCTGAAATAGTCAATTAAAAGTAATTCGTGGTCATTTTCTCTTAATTACACTCATTTTCGGCTGCTTTTATGCTTCCAGAACCCAATAAATTGGTATTTACATACATTTTCGACACCATTTAATCTGGAGAAAGTTGCTCTCGTCTTTTCGGTGTATATATAATCACAACGCTTCTCGTCCCTCTTTACAATTTCCGCTCGCCCACCCCTCAATTTCCGGTACTTCCGCACACATCCGAGATGACACGTGCACTCACGGACGACCGTCGCACGGACACGTGTCAACAAGGATAGGATATACAAGAGGACAACAAATCAATTACTGACAACGAGCTTCATGCACAAATACGGCGCTGCAGTTAAAAACTGCTGTGCACTATTTCTGGAGCAAACACGAGGTCTAAGTGGAGTACAAATCCCTGTACAAGGCAAAGGTAAGCAATCCTATTGGAATAAGCACATCCCACGAGAGAGAGAAAGAACAAAAACAGGGGATTGTGGGAGGTAAGTAGGGGATGTTGGGAAGAGGAAAAAGGAAGAAAGGGAAAAAAAAAAAAAAAAAAAAAAAAAGAGGGGTGGGGAATGATAATGGATCCCCTCCCTCACTCTGCTCACATTCTCTCTGCTCTTCCCTCGTCCTTTATTTTGAGTGTGGCGGCGGGCGCATCGCGAATCTCATCATTTATTCAGAGCGTGCGCGGCCCCAGGCTGAATTAGGCCTAACATATGTCATTCCATTAAACCAATCGCCAACCTCCAAAGCCAACAGGCCCCAGGCCCAACAAACGCCCACGCATGCGCAAAACTGAAGAACAAACACCAAAAAGTAGTGGGGAGAAATGCATTGTTGCAACAAGTCGAGTTCATGGAACTAGAGACACTATTTATTTTTTTCTTCTTTTCTTTAAATAATAATAATATTATAATAATAATAAAAAAATTATTTTTAATTTTTCATTTTTAAAGCGAAATAGATTTTTTTTTTCAAATTTAATTTTTCCTTATTTCTGAATTTGTTAACGCCTAATTGTGGTTTTCATCCGCAACGGGTTTTGATTATTCTTTAATTAAAGCAGTTTCTAGCCGCTAATCAATGGCGCGCGTTTAGCAAAACCGCTGTCAAAAGCTGTTTACTCAAGTACACCTAGTGTTAACATTGAAACACAGCTTCGAAAGTAGTATCTGTACGGATATATGCTTTTTCTCATCAACAACTTTGTTTTTTCGCTGTTGCCTAATTCTTCAAACAAAACGTCAAATTTGCTGACATCACCAAAACTTTCTACTAGAGATGCTAAATTAGCTTGCACAAATTGATAATACTTTGTGATAATGAGTTAATAATAATATTAATATCTGCACCCTAATAAAAAAAAAAATCGCAAACACATTATTAAACTCTTATAAACCCGAACCGAGCGCATCGTGTTTCAACCACCTGCAGCCGGCGTCATGGCAAAGCCAGAACAGAACCCACCACCAGCTGTCTCTAAAAATCTCCAAAATCGCAACAAGTCCCCACCATTAAAAACCTTAACCCTCACTTTCCCCTCGAGACCCCGAACCGAATCCCCAGAACTCCCTAAAGGATATATATCCCATACACGCAAACCCCACAACAAGTTGCCTCAAAACTCCCTTTTAGTTTGCAAACTCTACTATGATACCAATTTCCCCCACCAGGAGTCGCAAAGAAGCGCAGAAAAAGAAAAAAAAACCAGTACGGTAATAATAAAAATGAGAGAAGAAAAAGGAAAAAGTATAAGGAATCCTATTAGAAGAAATGTAATGTAGAGGAAAGGCTTGGAAATGGGGAGAAGAGGGTGGTAGAGGATGATGGGTAATCGGATTGTACCATTTGCAGCCATGTTCGCCCATTTGTGGATAAGGGGCAAAGGTGGAATCAAGCCAAGCACATGCGCTTTGTGCTGACCGCTTGCTGTCACCAGATGGGGTTAAGTTAATTTGGGTTTTGCGCTGCTATTTGCATGCGCAATATATAATTGCGATTTATTTGTTGCAAGTGCGTAAGAAGTTAATGGAAGAGTGGCTTGCGAAGGTGGATCGATGTCGAGTGTGCAAACTCCTCTACTCCACTTGCCAATACGAGGGGAGGGGGAGGGGCTGGAGGTCGACTTTAAGGTTTAATTAGACGATGAAATGCTGCACCATTCGCATTCTGTTCCGAGAGAAGACAGAAATTTTCATCTAAAACTTCGCAAAGAGGATTTGTCCTGTTGCCAGATTAAATTTCAAACTTATAATGGAAGTTGCACTCAACGTTAAGTCCTTCAGTATCCGCCCATTAAGACGAGATTACAAATCAGACGCCATATTAGCCCGTCACACGTCACGTCAAGCCGACTAAACTCGACTAAACTGAGCAGAAGCGCGGGAGGAGAGCGCAAAAACCGAGCACTCCACACGTGAATGAATAGTGGATAGAATCACTTGTTTAATGAACTGTTCATTCACTTCGCAGGGGGCCGCGAGGGTGGAGACAGTTGTGACGGCAGATATGGGGCCTCGCTCCTCTCACTCCTCACTCCCCCTTCCCTCATCGTGATCCGTGACAATGGCGCTTGGGGCCGTGAACCCAACAGATGGGCCTCGCGCCACTGGGGAACACCCGTCACTCACCCCCTTGTACTCCATTCCGCTTTGACGCATGCGCACACATGACAACAAAATGGCCGATCAAGTGTTGCCTCGGCTTGTGTAACACTCGGCTTCCCTGCAAAAATACCCTTTCTTAACCTATATACAGTATGCCCAAGTTTTTATTTTTTCATAAATGGTATAAAATAACATGTTGCCAATAGGAGAAAAATTACAATGTCAGGTTAGGAACACATTGTTGGGGGAAAATTCTTACCACTTTGCAAGATTCTGCTAATTATAAACCAATTTACTTCAAATTTAGAAGATAAAAAAAATTAAAATTAAAAAAAATGCAAGTAGATTTTTACCTCGATGAGATGACTCTTCCCCCTTTCTATAGTCCCATCCCCATTACTCGACTAAAAGAAAAAAAATGGAAACAAGTAAATCGGATTTGACATAAACCAATTGCCTAATCCACTGATAGAATTTCAAAATATAGAATACAACAAGAAGACACAGACGACGTCGACATGAGGCAACTAATCTGTAATCCCTCGAAATGATCTTGCTATAATAGCATAATTGCCAGCCGTAATCCCTTTGCTAATTTAGTCCATTTTCTTGGGTTTGCTTAAATAAGTTAATCAGTGAGGGGGCGAATCCTCTTTCTCCATTTATGTAACAATGTTGTTGTCGGCATCCATCATCCCATTAGGCACCATTAAGTGATCATTCCGTTAAGCCTAATTATTTTCGCCGTCCACTTGACAGGCGGGCGCCATTTGCAAATCCGGGAGTGTACGGTAACCGGATATGACCAATGAGAGATCACTCATACATTATTACACACAACACTAAGTCCACGCGACCTGCACGTGCCCCCCCTTTGCCCACTCAACAATCCCCCTTCCCCACTCAACATCAACCGGGAGAGGTGAACATGAATTTATCATTTACGTTTGTCTACCGACAATCAAAGTCCTAATTGTTGTATGTCTACTGCAATCAAACTACAATTGTTTCATCTGTTTATTGTCTTTGAAGTTAGATGTTTATATATACCGGTATGTTACTGTATATATATTCGAAAAGCATTCATTCGCTCTCTCGACAGTTAAGATGCGTTTTCATTTACACTATTGTTGTAACTCGCGCGTCCTCGCAATTCCTGAAAAAAATCGCACGATTTAGTATTTTTAAATTGATACTCGTAGACTACTCTGTAGTTTCACTTTATAGTATACTGTAGTGCAATAAAAACGCAAACAAAACAATCATACACAAAAGTATTTTCACCCTTGCGAGTTTTTTTTAATTACGAGTTGCTGTTGAATTTTTCATTTTAATTGGCTGTTTATTGTCACATTGTATTAGACGCACTGTAAATCTAAACAGCTAAAATTAAGGTTGATAAAGATGTTTAAAGTTGAAGTCATTTTCTAGACATTTGAGCAGCCTAAAAATAATGCACTGGACAAACAAGAAATAAGTATGTAGCATGTGTTAGAAATCTAATTCTGCATTAAGTGGTCGAAAAATATTGTACTATATTTTAGACATCATTGATTTCATAAATACTATTTAATCTCGCATTTGACTTGAAACCAATTTTAAGAAATTATTTCGCACTTGAACTCTACAGTTTACTAGTAAAATGGTTAATTTTGAGCTTTTTCATAAAATGCAAGAAATTTCCTCGCATGAGTTCCAATAATCGTCTAAATAAAAAAAGCACCTTTAAAACAACGTATATAGCTATAGAGCTAATAAAGTACAGACAACATCGCACGTTCTGTGCGAATTCGCTTGCGAGAAAAATAATAATCTATGTGTAAATACATCTTTTAGAAATATATTTCGTATAGATACGTAATATACGGTAAATTGATTGCTACAACAGTTTAAAGATATAACTCGACTCAATCTGATTCATCCCCCTCTAAAACGCTCTCTTTGCCAGATTAGAACTAATTCGATCATTTTCGACTGTGCGAGTTATAAAAATGCCATTTTCACTTCATTACGCCTTAATTAACCCATGATCACTTGTCAGTTTTGCTGAAAACGCAGAAAACAGAGCTAAAAACATTCACGAGCCAAGTAATTCAATGATTTCAATGGGCCTGTGGAAATATATTAGTGTTTACACATCACATGTGTCAAAGCATGCATCAATAATGTATCAAACATGACAGCCATTTTGATCTGAGCCATAAATTAGGACTTTTCAAACATGATTTATCACAGCGAAGCCATATATTTCTATCATCAGAAAAGGGTTAAGGGGAGCTGTTAAGGGGGTCAGTTACAGGAACCATGTGAAGATTAGTGATCCCCTCCACACACCCCACCCACACAACCAAAAAGTAAGAACCACAAATTTAATTTGAAATGTTATTTTTTATTCATATGATTTATTAATAATATCCTTTAATTATTATCATCATCATTAATAATAATCATCATAATAATCATAATATTGTTGCTATGTAGTAATTAGAAAAACCTGCATTGTCACATGGTGGGGAAGGGGGGAATTAGAAAGAAGAAAAGTATCATCTAAGTAATAATAATAATAATAATAATAAACATAATAATAATAATCATAATAAATAGTATAATACAATCATGATAATTAATTAATGAGCATGGTGATGAGATAGATGACATTTTTATTTCTTATCGCTGAAATGATAAACAAGACAAATAGTCGGCCATATTGGATTTCGAATTAACCCATTTCAAAGCATTTGTTGTGTTTTTATTACGAGCTTACACATGTGTATATTTTATTACGGGTATTAATCTAATAATATTATACAAACTTGGCCGCCATTACAAGTTGCGTGACTGGAAAATTATAAAAGACAAATTTGATTTCATATCTAATCTTGTGTATTTATTTCCAGTTGGCCAAAAAGAGAAAGAGAGAAAACGAACGAATGAAAGAAAAAAATGGAAAAACATGGAGATAATAATCAAGGAATCACCCCAGCCATTAGAAGGGCGCGAGAAAAGATTTTCATCACGCATGCGCTCTAGTGCGCACCCTGACGTGAGTCAGTGATCATAATGTTGATTTTTTTATGTCATAAATAATACTTTTTTTTCTTTTTCTTTTTCATTTTAAAGGGCCATGGCTATTTCCACTTGAAAATTTACGTGGAAAGAGCCAGCAAATTTTTTTTTTAAATTTTTTATTAGGGGTACCGGTACCGGTATTTCTTATTTTTTGAAAAATTTCTTCTTCGACTGAAATATCTCGTCGTCCAAATATGAAAATTTAAATTCAGTCAAAATTTCACGTTTTAAACTAATTTTCGCAAGAATTAGCATATCCACAAACGTACCGTAAAAATAGACAATCAAAGACCAGCCATTTCTACGCACGTTCGTGGAACTTGATCGTTCCACACTAAGAAATAGCCATTCCTTCGAGATTGGCTATTTCTACGGGAAAAAAAATTCATTTTCCCCGCAAGATCCCACAATACGTACGTAAAATAACCGACGTTGAAGGTAATCGGAAATTTACACACGTAAGTGGTACTGTTCGTAATTACGTGGGAAAACGGCCACGTATTTACGAAATTTTTACACATCCGTACAAAGAAATAGCCACTTACGTACGTTAAAAAAGGCTATTTTTATGTACGTTTGTGGACATAAGCTGGTTTTTGTTCGAAGGCCAGCTAATTCCACGTGTTATCTGTAATCACGGTATTAAGATTAATGTAAACGTAAATAAAAATGAAGAAAAACGTACGAAACAAATTAAAATAAATACGAAATTTCGTATTACGTTTCCCGTTACGTTCGCGGAAATAGCCAATCCTTCGATGTCAGGTTTTTTCCACGTGAAAACGTGGAAAGAAGCTTACGGGAATGGTATTTCACCGTACGTACGGCCCTTATACAACCGGCTATTTCCACGTAAGTCGTGATTACTTGGAAATAGCCATCGCATATTGTTTTATTTATTTTTTTTTTTAATTTTTTTTTTTTAGGGTTAAAACTTAAAATGCAGGAAAAAGGAAAATTTCTTATTTACCCATGATGCAATTCAATACGACCGACTAAGTTTCTTATTACTCTTATTTGTAACACAGAAAATGAGTAGAACTTAAAAAAATATATATTTAAAAGAAAATAAAATACTAAATTGGCATCTAGAAACAAAATCACACCACACCCATAGGAACAATTTAAAAAAATAAAAATAAAAAATGTATCGATAACATTTTTTTTTGATTAATTCAAAAACGTACACATTTTTTTCCTTTTTTTATATAAGGTATATAACTACATGAAATGAAATCAACCTAAAATGAGATGAGGAGAAGTATATTTACAAGTAAAGATATTGCACCTTAGTAGTAGTCACTCTGAGGTATACAAGGAAAAATTATTTTTTTCTTTCTTTTTTTTTTATTTTTTTATTTTTTTATTTTTTTATTTTTTTCTTTTTTTTTTTAGCTTTTATTAATTTATTCATTTATTTCAGTTATACTAATCTCCAAATTGCTACTTTTTATTTTAATTATTATTGGTTAGTATCGTTTCGTTTTCTAGCAATGAAATGAAAATAAAATAAAAAGCAGCCGTGATTATAAATTTATAAGTTGAATTTTTTTAATTCGTTTAAATCTTAGGCCTTTAAAATATGATAAACGTTGCATTGAATTAAATCAACAAAAATATCCGCCATCTTGATGTATGAATGAGATAAGAAATAAAGAATAAAAAAGGTGGGGGTGGGAGAAGTGAACATAACCCTAATTTTATTTTATTGGTTGAGGTTGATGCGTGAGTGGCAAATTAAGGTGTGTAACAGTCGCCATATTTAAATAATTGATGCCATGAGCAATTCCTCTCTTTGCTAATCAAATGCTCACAATTCCTCAGCTGATTAATCTTTCATGACGTCACTCCGACAAGCCGTTAATAATAAGATGGGACTAAAACTGCAGTTTACGGTTGTATATAGAAGGCTCGAATTAAATCCGACCAAACGACACGCAAAAATTGAAAAATGGAATTAATAAATAAGTTTCCTTGGCAACCATTGGCTGCGGGGAGAATGGGTTTTACGCTGTAATTCTAAACAGGTAAAATTAAGGTTTTTAAAGTGGCTAAAGTTGTGGCTATTTTCTAGTCATTAAGCAGTAAAAAAAATAGTAAATTACTTTATTTTAAATAGATTTGACTTTACGATAAATCTAATGTTTAGTTTTGCATCTGACTTAAAGCCAATTTTATAATGTTTTTCCACGTTAATTATATAAATAAATAAATATGAAGGCGTGAACAGACAAAATTTCAAAATGTTTGTGTTTTTATTAAATTGATTTTTTTTAATATACCATATATTTCATACTGTTATTACAGATAAAATGAAATGAATAGGCCTAATTTTGTTTGCCCCAATCCCAGGATTTTCCATGTAAAAAAAAAAAAAAAGTAAACTACGCCTAAAACAACTGTAATCCAATAATCTCATCCCCAAACACACACTTCAAAGAAAAAAAATAACAACAAAGAAAAAAATAAAATAAAAAGAACAGAAAAGAGTAAGAGAGCGAGAAGAGAAAGAGAGATAGAGAGAGAGAGAAAAAAAGAAACAATTGCAATGAAATCCATCTTTATTAAGCCCACCCCTTCCTTTCTTTTCTTCTTAAGTCCATCGATCACTAATCTAAGCCTAATTCCGACGAATTTATTACTCAACAAAATCTGACAATAAATTAAACGTTTTCCGTCTAATTGTTGATTACTTTGGGTTTCTGGTTTTACCATTTGCAAGTCTTCTTAATCCCTATCAATTATTCAAATTCCCACGAGAAGAGAAAAAGAAAAGAGAGAAAAAAAAAAAAAAAAAAAAAACAGGAAAGGGAATAATGAACTTGAAACTCAGCTGTGAATTTATTAAAATTCACATTTCCCTCTTCCACACCCCGAAATCTCTCATATCTTATCAATTATTCCCTACTTCCAAGATCAACTTATCATTTGTAACACCCCGTGTTAATATTTATACACAAAAAACGGCTACCGACAGATTTGTGGGTCGGTTTTGTTTGTTAAGCGAATGTAGGGGGCGATTTGTTTGATTTCTACACTCGCAACATACAAATAATGGTCGTGTCTGTCGAAAATGATTAGTTCCTCACACTCCCGATTTGATTTAAAACACTAATGCGCCTTGATGAATTGTGGTAATGACAACAACTTCCTGATCGAGACAAAAACACCTATGGTTATTGATAATTGTCTAATTACTATAAACCCGAAACCCAATTTCCAATTAATGCGTCAGGAATTCAGACTTGTTAACTGACAACGAATTAAGCCTAATTTACTATTTTCCGTATTGATTTACTACTAATTTCATGCTTAAAACCTGAATTTTTAAATAGCCTTGTTGTATCGATACACCCTAGTGTGTATAATAATAACCACATTAAAAATCATTGCAATCTGAAAATCTAAAAAAAAAACATCTGTCATTATTCTCTGATCTTAAATCACTCAATTACTGGGTATGGGGGGAGGGGGAAAGGGAATAAGAAAAAATAAAAATAAATTGAAAAATACACCACTAAAAAATATATGTATATATATTGTATGAAAAAAATGGCGGTTGAATTTGAGGGAAAGAAAGACAAGGAAGGAAGGAAGGAACTAAAAATAAGAAAGAAATATAGTAGAGAGAGAGAGAGAGAGGAATCCATTGGATTGAAAATAGGGTGTAGAGAACTTATATACCACGAAGATTGCAGGAGCACTGGCACAGGTAGATACTTGGACAAAATCAATTGGCAAACATGACAAGAGAATCAAAGTCACGACATGGAATCAGAGAAACCAGACAATAACAGGAGACCCGAAAAAAATTGCTTTTTTTCAAGTTTTCACCCATTGTTTTGCTGAAAATGTTTGAAATTATTGCAATTACGTCGAGATTAGGCCTAAAGGTGTATGTAATGTTTTTTGTTTTTTTTTTAAGTGAGAGGGATTGTTATGAATATTAGGGGTTTTGCTTGGGAGTGGGGCTAGATTGGCGCAGGTGGTTGTTGATCGGCGTTCCACCCATGAGGTGAGTCAGTTTCGATCTCTTTTGTGGCGTTCGATCGTCCAATGGCGGATAGAGGGTGTGTTTCACGTGTGTCAGGAATTATTGCCAGCCACCTGACGCTGACACGAACGCCGAACGAACGCAGCCAAACGCCAAGCACGTGCGCTTCATCAACCTAATGGTCGGGGGGAGGGCGAGGGTACTTCACTTCAACAAGAGGGGAAAAGGGGACAGGGAAAAAAAGCAGGAAATAGAAAACTAACACAATTTCATCTAGCTAATAAGTCTCGTTTGAAAATAAAATAAAAAAAAATACTATTATTTGTATACCAAGAATGGTATTGATAACGACTGACTTGTAAGTCTTATTTGTAGTTGTCAATTTTCAACTGTAGGTGGTGATTCTTTCAGCTCTGTATATCGGGAAAAGCACGACAACTAACAATTTACATTCGAATTTCCCATTTTGTGCGTTTAATTAAATTATATTTTTTTGTTTCCAACTTTTTTTTTTAAATAAAAAAAAATCAATAGAAAACACTCTGCACTTCCATTTTTTTTTTTTTTTTTTTTTTTTTTTTAAATTTCAAAACACTTTTTCTCATATTTCGTATTAATTTGAATGATTTGTTTTAAAGTGTCAATTTTCTATGATTACCCTTTTCATTTTTTTTTTTTTTTTTGTTCGTCCAACATGGCTTCCGCATGTAAAGAGGGGCTAGGAGGGGGAAGGGGGAAGGGTCGAGTTAGGCTCGTGGGATCGGTGAAGATTGTGATGAGTGCAGCACTTGCAAAAGACAAACGTCGTCCTTTTTATTCTCCTTTTCCCACTCTTTGTGGTTGCCATTTTGTCGTCGGATAAACGTGCCACTCGTAAATTCAAACAATAGTGAGCGCAGAGAGGAAGAGATATTTGACACAACATTCGCAGGTGTTAAAAACTCATTCAATGTGAATATGAAATGAACGGAGAAATATCAAGTTGTTGGCATTTCAAATTACAAATTATTATCATCAAATAATAACAATAAATAAATAATTAAATAAATAAATAAATGGGGATAAAATAAAGAGATTTAATTCATGACTCAAGATGGCATTGTATTTCTGCACTTTTTTTTTATTTCTTAAAATAAAGTGACATTATTTGAATCCACTAATTGAATCGATTACGTCATAATAGGCCTTTGGAGAATGCGTTTAAAAACTCTTTATACATGTTGAAAAACTATTTCAATGAAGGCAGTTCGCGTTCTGCGAGTGCTTTACTCGATTTTCTTGCTTCTGACGTCATAGATTCTCGTTTTTCGGGCAAAAGGGGAATTTGTGATATCAAAAGCAAGAGAAGCGAGAAAAGCGAAAAGAACGTGAACGACTCATTGACTTTCTACTTAAAAATTTACTTTATATATATATATATATGTATATATATATATGATGGCAAATATTTAAAATTCCTCATCAAATACCCTCAAATTGCATAAAATAATTTTTTTCCTCTTACAAATTACCACGTATTTTTTTCATTTTTTCGTTTTGTAATTTTTTTTCCAAATTCGACTAAACATTACACTAAAATAATAAACAAACAAATAAATAACTAAATACCGTAAGTAAATAAATAAAAAAAGAAATAATGAAAAAAAGAAATTACCGTGGACCATACGATCACGTTGTCCCCGGAAGTGTTCGATTCGATCGATCGATCAGACAGATACGAGTTTTGAGTTTTCAGCTGGACTTAAAATTAAATTTCATTTGACGAATTTGATTTCACCCACCGGAAGTCGAGTTGTCAATGATTGACTACATGGTTCACAGCCGAGAATTTCATTCGTTTCTGCTTCTGTCTTTGATTGCAAAACCAAACTCGCACCACATTCTTCTTCAAGTCCAACTTTTCGGCAATGGCAGCGATCTTCTCGCCGGAAGGGCGTGGCTGTACAGCGAAGTATGCCTCGAGGGACCGTTTTTCGGGAGCGGCGATCGACGTCCTCTTCCTCTTCTTCTCGCCAGAAGGCAGGACATCGGGTGCTTCGGGGTCCTTCCTTTTGTTTCTCGCCTGCGCTTCCGCTTCCTCGAGCCATGCCTGGAGAACGGGCTTGAGCGCGATCATGTTGTTGTGGCTCAGAGTGAGACTCTCGAATCGACATATCGTCGACTGGCTCAACGCTCCGACACCAGGCAACTTCAAATTAGCCAGAGCCTTACCGACGTCCGCCTGCGTCACTCCCAACTTGATCCTGCGCTGTTTGAAGCGCTCGGCGAACGCTTCCAGTTCTCTAGGATCAGAATCGGAGTCGTGCATTGCGACAGTTGGCGCATGGGATGCCAAGTGATGCGCGGAGGTCATCATCTGGTTCATCCCATGAGATGAGTAGACAGAAGCCGGAGCTCCCGACAGGGCGTGGTGCGCGTGCGACGCACTGCCCCCGTCCGACGTGATCGGAGCCAGCCCGGGGGGCATAGTCGACGAGCTCAGAGAGTCCAGCATGTCCATGCCGTCCATGTGGTGACTCAGCTGCTGTGGACGCCCGTTAGGCGGCGCTCCCGTCATTCCTGGATGATGGTGATGGTACATCATGTCGTGTTTTAATTGCAATCCCTGGCTCTGCGCTGCCGAATGTTTGCTGATGTCCATCGCTGCTAGAGCTTCGGCTCGACTTAGTATACCTTCTTCCAGTCCTCCGAATAGATTCGTCTACAAAACATTTTTCAAAAACAAATAAACAAATCATTAATTAAACATGTTTTATTTTAAAAACTCTTTTATTTCCCCCATCGGATTTATAAATCTCCATTTTATTACCTGTGGATTGCGATGAGAATTATTAAACACGTTGCATTCAACTTTAATTCCCTCCATTTATTCAGCCGATCACGCAAATTAACGAGCATAAAAGTGTTTATTAAAATACACACACACACACCACACACACACACACATGCACACAAGACGAAAAAATGTAAATAAATAAATAAATAAATAAATAAACGAAGGGAGAAAAGTGTGCGCCATGTTGTGCAGTCAAGCCCAACCCCAAAAGCACCTCTCGAATTGGATCGCAACGAGCAATTGCGCGTTTGTGATCCAGGGGAATTTGTTGGTGGGTTTCATGGATCACTTCAATTCAATTTACATCTTGCAACAACATGAGGATCACACTATACATCAAGCGACTTGTGTGGAATTTGCAAACTTTTAATCAAAATAGCCCCAAATTTGATTAAAGGCAAAGAATTGGCAAAGTGATGGAATTACATTTTTCGAATTACATTTTTTCTTTCTTTTTTTCAACGAGCAAATTAAATTGTGGAATTAAATTTTCAATTTTAATTCGAGTAAGGCAAAGAATTAAACGTAAAAACGGCAAAGAAGGAAAAAAAATATTCTTTTCAAAAAAAAAAATAAATAAATAAAATAAAAAAAATAAAAAAAACGTTTATTGCCAAATAAAAATCCCATTTTTAATGCCTTTTCTTTTTATTGCTGCAAGCAAAGCATCCGAAACAAAACAAGAAAAAAAAAAAAACTCCTTTCAAAATACCTCAAACAAATAAACATTCTTCACACCATCACTAAATTAAACCCTCATTTACCTTGACAATGCAGCAATAACTCAAATATTTACAGTGAAAAAAAAATCGCACAAACAATAACCCCTTTAAAAACATAACGAAAACATCAAAACCCGAAATTCGAAATCTTTTAAAATTAGAATAATAATTTAGATACTAATTTAGATATTAAATTTTTTTTTTTTTTTTTTTTTACCAAACATTGCCTGGGTCTCAGGCTCGAATTGGTGTAATCCATCTCGGCGGCGCTGGTCGGACGTGGGTATCCGTCGCCGGGTCCAGCGGCGTGTGGATGATGCGGCGGCGGCAGCTGTAACCTACGCACGGCCGGCGGGTTTGGCATGCATCGGCGCATCGAGTCGGGAGGCCGGTAGGTGGGCGAGTATCTGCCGCCGAAGCAAGACGAGGCGGTGACCGATCCAAGCGACGGATGAAGGGGCGACTTGCCGTTCATCATCTTCACCGAAGTTATGTTCTGCTGCGAGGGGAAAACGCTGGACGCGGTCGAATTGACGCTGGACTGCGCGGAGACGGACGAAGGCGCCGACGACGGAGGTGTTGCGATCAACTCGCCGTGGTAGGGTGATGCCGACCACGGCCAGGTGGTAGCCGTCGGCCGAGACGTGGTGACGTGAGGTGGTGATGGCACCACCACCACGTCCAAAATGGCTAGAGCCACGCCTCGACTTCCAAGCGTGGCCGCTGCATTATGCACGGCGCATGCGCCCTGCTGCAGCGCGTAGCGGGTGCTTATAGGTCGGTTGATACGTGGCAAATTATTCACGATCGACGCTCCTCCTCCTCGTGTTTCGTGTTCGATGCGTCGGTAGAGGGAGACCCACTGCAGGTTCGTTCTTTTAATCGTTACCGTGCGAGTCGGGGTCGTTATAGCGGGGTTTCCACATAAAAGGGGGTGTGGATGGGTGGAAATGGAAACTCAAATTACGGGACAAGTGTCTCTGCGCTCCGTTTCTACATTATTATTGTCCAGATTGGCAACTTTCAATTTTTTTCTCTCTCTCTCTATTTTCGTTCGTTCGTGTTTGTTTGTTTGTTTTCAAAAATGATAAAAAAAAATAAAAAAATTTAAAAAAATTAAAAAATAATAAAAGTGAAATAAACAACACCGGAAATTGAAAACACATCTCTAACTCTCCTCTTGTAATTCCCGGAGAATTATTTAAAAAATTCTTTAAAAAAAACACAATAAAATTAATAACTTTAACTTTTTGAATCACGATTTTCCTCAAACTCTCGAGAATTACTAGAGAAAATTGCGTGTTAATATCCTAGCGGTCAAATCGTGCAAAAAAAAAAAAGTGAATAAGTAAAACTTTTATCGCTCGAATTGCGAATTAATGCTATTAATGCTGCGTTTATTATTGTCAATACTGGTACGGCAAGTTGAGCATTGACGAAACAAAAATAAAGACGGGATTCGCTTAACCTGTTGCAAAATTCATACAAAACTGTGTAATATAACAAAAGGAGCGTTTGAATTCTTAAAACCACGTCAGCTTTCCGCGCACAAAATGCCGTTCACTCTGCCCGATGTATATTCAAAAATTGAACGAGGTGGCAATTCCGCCTTAGCATCGTCCTCTCGCACCAATGCCACGCTTTTCAAAAATTGAAGGCGCAACTGAATTAAACAAAGCAAACAATCAATTAGGTAGCCATTTTGGCATCTCAACTTGGTTGAGATTGTGGCTCAATTGGGCGTCCCATCTACTGCAAATTTGATGGCCACCCCCCCATTTGCCCGTAAAAAACAAACACCGAAACCAAAACGAGGCTAATTGGACTCCATTTTGGCCTCACACAAACCAATGTGAATTTTTAAACGGTTTCAATTAAATTTTGAAGCTGCAACCCCCAACTCGTCCCTCCTCCTCCACCACCCCCTTAAAAAAAGTAAATAAAAAAGAAAATGCCTATTTAAACGCGTTTAAAATTTCACGCGTTGAAAACATTTAATTGCGGCAATTATTCGCGCTTAAAATGGCAAAACAATGACACACGGTGAGACGCGTTTTAAATTTTTGAATAAATGAGTTAAAATTGAGTTGCTCAATCGTTGCGAATCGAGCAAAACGCTGCTGTTCAATTTTTGAATAGAACGAAAGTGAGGGTGTACCGTGTGTCAAATTGGTTGTTCAATTTTTTACCACACACAAAAATGAGCCCTTCAATTTTTGAATAAGAGTGGGAATACAACTACCAAAACAAGTACCATTTTCCCTCCTTTCATTTCTTCCATTTTTACACTAAAAAAAAAAATCAAAAGAAAATCAAAAAAATGTAAAAAGTAAAAAAATAATTTAATTTTTTTTTAGATTAACAACAAAACAAACAAACAAAAAAAAAAAAAAAAAAAAAGTGAAACAAAGAACAAGTTGAGGTCGTAATTCGCGCAGTGGCGTCCGACACATCACGAAGCAGTGAAACGCACATCAATTACTTGAAATACGTGATGCTGCAACGTGGGAACAACTCGGGAGGAGACACAAAGACGAGAACGACTACTGGTGAGGGAAAATCAAACTATCGGATGAAGCAAGGTGGAGCATTAAAGCAAAAGGGCACGTGTCGGTCGGGTATTAATTTAATTAGAGTCGGTCGCGGAGGAAACGGACACCGGAAATGAGTGGCGTGTTGCACGTGCTGAGTCACGTGACGGCATAAAATCGGCGGCGGCGCGCCATTTTTGCAATTCGCATCACGGAATTATGGGCGCACGCATTATTTTTAATTTCATTTTCCCTCTCGTATCGAATTTCGGCGGCTCTTCAATCATTCAATAGCCTGATTCGAAATGGACGCCCACATGAAGGAAAAACCAATCATCACATTACCACTTTGCGTTTATAACACGAATGCACACAACAAGAAAATTCGGGTTGAGTGACTTTTTCAAATTCTGGGAGTGAATTACATGTCAAATAATCCAATTATGGGCGCAATCTGACTCGATGAATATTTCATTTTCTTGTTGTTGTTAATGTTTTTCCCGTCCACAACCAGCTCCGTATTGATATTGGCCGCATTTAATATTCATCATTACGAATTTTCCTTATTTTGGCGCGCGTATCGCCCGATGTCGGCTGCCGTGAAGACACACTTTTTCGCGCACAAAAGCAATTTACTGAGCCGCGAGTCAAGCTGTCAGTTGGTCCATTCTTTTGTTTTATGTTCGCTTTACGACAAAATTGTTCTTCACTTGCCGAATCTCGTGGGTCTCGTTTGGGGCGAGACGGCGGCGTTATTATGCCATTCAATTAAAAATTATTCTCTGCCTTCCGCGCAGGTGCAGAAGCACTGCGGCGAAAAGACACATACACACACAATGTAATTATTAAATCGGCGCATGCGTAATAAAAATGCACAAACTTATGACGCCCATTTAATAATAACAGCGTTCTTAAATCTTTTTGCCTCTGTGGTTTTCTAACTCGCGAGTAAACTTATAAAGTCTTACTACATTGCCACCTGGGCGCCATTAAAGTGTAGTAGTCGGGGGGGGGGAGGAGAAAGGGGGTGGGTGGTTGGCAACGGGGGTGACGAATTGCGCACGTGGCTAGAATATCCCTGGCGGTCAACACGCAACAATGGCCTCACGACGCCCTCTTGGGTCCCCCCGGGTCTCCCCCAGCGCCCACTCACAGCCCCTCTCATCACCGACAACCCACCCTAATCAAATTAGTTTTCAATTAGGCCGCCGCATGGCGCGCCAAGACGCATGCGTAAACTCGGTCACGGCACAGAGATAGAGAGCGGAGAAGGGAAAAAAAATGGCTGCCGGCCTCTTAACCCCCCCCCCCCCTAACCGCCACTTCCCCCCCTCACCAATTGATGAAATATGGCGGCTTTAATAGATGAAGACAACTGGTAAGAAGAAATTAAGTTTTATTTGTTTGGTTGTGTTTTCATCACCAGATGGCACGCAATGTTAAGGGCTGAGGTGATGATACTGATCCTAATTTTCACTTTTAGTGAGTATCGATGTTAAAATTGCTGGATAAAATTGACAGTTTTTTTTTTTTTAAATTCAATAGACTAAGCCACTTTAGTAGATAAACCAAAGTATCTCACGTAAACATTAAACGCCAACAACATATAAATTCGAAAGATGCGTCTTACATTTACTTAAGATACATTTTGTTTTCGCAAGATCTCTAATAACGAACTCAAAGTTTTTTCTTCCAAAATCTCCGGTTTGCTGCATCAATTGAAAAAAAATTACGTTTACCTAGCAAATACTGTATTTGAGGTACAACTGAGTACGAAACTGGACTCTTGGGAAATTCTTTACATTAGTGGCCATTCCCCATGCACACAACTGAACAAGAATCGGAACGATCCATGAATCAAGCACACGGCCTTTCGAGCGCTAACCTAACTTTACCTGGTATAGTATAATATACATCATACATCCTCCTGTATGCTAGGCTTACAAGCCAAATGACAACTTCTGCGTTTTTCCAGTTCAGTTGTGCTATCGGACTCGCAACTTCAAACACTGTTTTCGCCACTTTGGCTCATTTCCGACAAAACCACGGCCAGATTCAGACTCAGCGTGTTCAACTACACTACTAAACCAAAAATCAGACTGATCGTCAAAATGGCCGCTAATCTAAAGAATAGCCGACTCTTGCAACACTTTGTGGGCTCGTTTAAAAATGGCGCTTCCCACTACCCCATGCGAAATTGACTGCATTATTTAAAAAATGGACAGATGGATACATCTAAATTCCACTGCACTATCCAACAAGGGATTTTGGATGAAAAAGGAAAAAAAAAAAAGGGGGAAAAAAAAACTTTGAATTTGATTGCAGGGGACTTTTATGGCTCTCTTCCTCTCCTTGATGCCATCGTTCACCTCAAGATGGATGACCACTGACCATAACGTGCCATCGGCACGCTTGTGCGCATGCTCCCGGTCAAAGGTTAACTGTACTTCCGCCGCAATGATTTATGGGAGGTTTTTGAAAGCATCCCAACCCCACATGCTTCTAACGTGTGTAATCAGGTATAAGTATAAGATCCTCTGCAACCGGGCTTGAGTTTCTCACTTTTAGAAACATATTCGGCGTAAAAGTCGAGCGTAAAGAGAAATTTACGAGCGACCAACTTGATTGGATAACACCGAATCACCCCAAACACCATCGTATAAGCACATAAAAACTACAGGAGGAGAGGGGCGGGTAGAGAAAAACTACAATAACAATAAATTTTTTTTTCACAAACGCAAAATTATAAAATGAGAATTTGATTACTGTAAAAAAAAAAAAAAAAAAAAAAAAAATGGCAAATTTTCACTTTTTGCTCTTTTAAAAGTGGAAAAAAATGAATAAAAAATGGGGCAAAACTTGGTTTTTGTGAGTTTTGCGGACAAAACGAGATGAGCCTGAAAGATGCAGGGTGATGGTTATGTGGGAGGACTAAGTGGGCGTGGCTGTCACGTGTCACGTGAAAGTTTCAAGAAGTCAAGGACCAACTCAACACAAAGAATGCATTTTCCTTGTCAGGTGTACGTGTCTTTTTCCCCCCTCTTGCCCCTTCGCAAAGCATCGGTAGACGTCATCACTTAAAACTGTGCTGCATGTCGGGATTGTCATGCATAATGCACGACGCATGCGTACGCCAGCAATTCCCGGGTACAAAGTGTGTGTACAGTAGCCAGAGGGCTGCGCAAGAAAAGAGAAAAGTAATTAATCAAAATGTGTTTACAAAAGAGGGCAAAAAGGTTTTTGTGTAGCGAGCAAATAAAATGGCGACCGACCCAGACCCAGCCCTTAATCACAATAACGATAAGTTATATTTAGAGTCACATGTAAATAATTGTAAATCGATAATTTGCGGTCTCGCTTCTGCCTCACTTCGTCACTTGTGGACTTGAGACGACGGTTCGTCAATTCTCACTTAGGCATTTTGTCAGTTTGCGTTAATTTAACGCACGGTAAAACAGTAAATTCAAATGTCGAAAATTAGCTTTATGACAGATGTAAGACTAAATATTTAGATGTACCCTACCGTGGCACTCAAAAGGCCAACCAGTTTTTTTTTTTTTTTTTAATCAATAACTCGGTTAATAATTGTAATAGAATATGAAATTTTAATTGAAAAATGTGAATTTACGTTTAGACTGCTCAAATGACTAGAAAATAGCGTCAACTTAAAAGTTTTAAGTCTTCTTTTTTAATTTAAAGTGTGTATACAAGTAAATACTAATAAGTAATAAAACACATTTCCACTTCTGCAATCATGTACTTGTACATTGAGATTCCCCTCTCTTTTGAAGTTCAACAGTGAAGCATCTCAATTTTTTATGCTTGTAAGCAAGGGGCAGCAAGCACACTTTCATTAATAATAACTGGTGAAAAAAATAATCAAATTCACTGAAATTTACAGTAAATACTTTAGAGTCTAAAGAATGATGTATGATGCGATAGAAAACTGTATTTACTGCATGATTTTAAAGTAAAAACTCCATTCAATGTGAATAAAAATAATCAAATTATATGTATTTAAAGGGAAAAATTAATTTTAATTAAATTAAATCAACTTGTTCACTCTTTTACATTTAAAATCAGTTTTAAATAAAGTGTTAAAAGGATTTAAAACTGGCTGAAAATGGATAATTGCAGCATCCCAAAGCTTATAGGTATGTGAATTGTGAATTGAGCAGGGATCCCTGGGAGAGTTGCTGTAAGGTACGCGAAAATTTGGAAAAAAAAGAGGGTTAAAATGAGAGTTTAAAAGTTTGAATTAATTTTTAAATTGTTAGGATATGAAAGAAAAATAATGAAATTCTATGGAAAATTCATTCTTCTGTATGATTAATGACAAAAATGACAGTTAAATAACTGACAAACGCGATGAAATTTGTATTAATAGCATTATTTGAAACTTTCATGGCGGTTCGTTAAAAATTTGTGTCTCGTTTTATTCTCCCTCATTTCTGATTTTTATTTAAGTCCACATTTAAATAAAAACTCCAAACTAAAACACGGAGGTCGAGGGTAAAAGGGAAAACACTTTTTCCTTTCCATCTCGCGGTGCGATCAAAAATGCATGTCAACATTTGATATATGTGACGTCACGCCATGCATTATTAACCACATTAACAAGGCCAGCTGACCTTTCTGTAAATCCAGACAACAGTAATTTGATTGCAACATCCACCCAAGAAATTCCATCAAAATAAAATTATTTAAAACAAAATAACAAAATGTCGGTTTATGATGATGAAGATGATGAATATGATGATGATCATCATCATCATCATCATCATCTTCATCATCATCATCGCCACCCACCACCATCACCATATGGTATCATTTATCTAGCAACACACCCCCAGGGGGTCGGTGCAAACCGCGGGTTTTGTATTATGTTTACCTGACTCATTTCACAGGTGTTTTCCCTCGACTCTCAGAGATTCACCGAACCATAAAACGAGGGACCGGGAAGATTCGGGTGAGAAATGTTTGCGCAACATCGCAAAGTGCATTATTGCCCGGCGGCCGCGTTTCCAGCCTACAAGACACCGGCTGTGCTTGTTGAATTCATTAATCGAGTCTTTAATTTAGGCCTAACTAAGTGCCTTTCTGTGTTTGAGCTCGCCAGATCGATTGATAAATGTGTTAATTACACTTAATGGCGGATATTTCGGAAAACCTGCGATTCAAATGAGATATTTACTTATTTAATTTTATTTATTTCTATCTTTCTTTTTTTTTTTTTTTTTTGTTTCTTTCTTTTCTTCTTTTTATCAAAACGCTTCGTCAATGAGAAACGCTAAGAAAAGTGACAAGCGGATAGACGTGTGTGAGTGTGTCCCATGGTTTGACGTTTGTCTCAGTGCCTCTTAGGAATGATAATGAGGTGGAGGATGGAGCATTTTTGAATAATTCAAGTGTGCCAAGACAGCTCAGTTTGAAACGAAGCTGTTTAGCCTAATTAAATAGCAAGGAGCATCTCAAAACCACTTACAGACAAAAGACAACGCGAGGGATCTGCAGAGGCCGATTGCGGCTAACAACAACAGACTCCTTTTATAATCAGCGAGTAAACATGTAAACAATACACGTGCAGTCGTATCGTGAAGAAAAACAACTTCTGACAATACCCTCTGGCGGGAAATCAAAAACTGTTAATTCACTTACCGTACCAGAAGTAGTAGAAATAAGATATTTAGATGTTCTCTTAGATAAATGTTTTTATATACTGCGCATGTGGAAAAGTTACTCCGAACGTCTTCTGTGACAAGTATTGCTATTTCGAAGTAACCGTGCGTAAGTAATCGAAGTAAGTGCGTCTGATAAACTCAAATGTTGTCAACGAGATTTGTGGGATTTGTGAAGATTTGTAAAAAATTTTTTTAGAGATTTGCAAAAATTTTACAGATTTTTTTCAAGATTTGCAAAGATTTATGGAGATTTTAGAAATTTTTTGGGATTTGTAATAAATTTTTAGGAATTTTTGGAGGATTTTTGACTAAAGATTTAAGATTTGCAAAGATTTTCAGAGATTTTTTTGACCGGTCGCCAACACTTTCGAGCTTATCCGACTCCTTGGAAGTAACCCCAAGTTGGATAGAAATAAACCTCCTGGTTTTACTTTTACTCCTTCTCAGAGCACAATTCTCACACAACAGTACGTGACAGAACAATAGTCACACATGTAATAATATACTTATTACTAATAATATATGTTCACCACCATTGTAAACACAATATTCTGCAATTATAACTTTTCAACTTTCAGTGACAACTGGCAAATACGAAAAAAATCTAAAGAAAAGACCAAAAAAAAAAAAAACCCCAGACTTCATCTTTCACAAGTCGAGCAACCGTTTGAAAAAGTTTTCCTGAACGGGACTAACTGCAAAACAGACCCCATAAATACTTGATCACACTTCAAGGTACAGGAGAAAGAGAAGAGAGAGAGAAAAGGAGGCGAGGGGGAGGGGTGAGGTGAGGTGGGGTGGGATGGGATGGTGGGGAGGAGGGATCACATAGCACACAGAACAATGGCGCTAGCATCTCAAGTTACCTTTGAGCTGATTCAGTGGCGTCTATTAAGGGTAGAGCTTCTCTTCTCAATCATTGATTTGCACAATATGGCGTCCATGTCGGGTTCAGTTTCCCTGCATAATTCAAAAGGTAATTTTTGTCATGCATTACCTTTTATTAAATTCAAAGGCACAAGGACGCTCCGCCATAATGCGATCACCAAACGAGCAAAAGAAGGGGTCGGGGGTCGGGTGAGCGAGATGAGAGGATGGGAGGGAAGGTGGAGGAGGGAGGTCAAACGAATTGGGGGGTGGGAGTGAGGGAAATAGGAAGGGAACGCGCCATTAAAGGATTCTATCAATGAATGCAAAGTGAGGGGGTCTAGTGAATGATTGATGGCTCCACCTACGCCTAAGGTGCAAATGGCATTAGTGCAATGCTAATAAGGAATGTCAGGAATGTGCTAAAAATTTTTGACGTCGTTTATAATTTAGTAGCTTTTTTTTCTCCCCTTCCTTTCTGCAAAGTTATGAATAAGATTTAATGGGAGTGAAAAACATGAGGCGTTTCGTCTTTATGTTTTACGGTTAAAATAAAAAATTGAGGATTTTAAGCGAGTTTCAGAGTGCAGTTTCGATAACAAAACAAAAAGAATTCAAAAAAATCATTAAATGTACCAAATGATACAACGTGGTTCCAAATCTCAAAACTCAACCCCTACTCCCCCCCCCCCCATCCCCACCAAAAAATAATGTAAAAATCAAACTTTTTCATAAATTATCAATAAAAAATAATAACAAATTATTTTTTTGACCAGTTGGGAATTTTTAAATTTAAACCACGCGTTGCCACATCTCCACTTCCTGTAACCTCATCAGCCATCCCAATTAACTCATCTCCCAGCATCCCGGGACACCCGCCCATCAATGAAAAATGTTGAACTTTTGACTTTCCAATTGAAACCTAAACCCCTGCATGAATAAATCCGATTGCAATAATAATTTGCCATCAACAACATTTTCATTAATCAACCATGAAATCCTAAGGTGGCTCTCACACGTGCGCCTCGGCTCTCAGGCCGCGCGCCTCTCCCAATCGCGCGGCGCGACACGAGACGCTCGTCGGTGCCGAGCCAATCCCGATCGCCGCTCTCACCCGTCGCTCGGCCGCCATTGGCTCCCGCTGCAACCCAAACTGGCAACACCGAGGGGGATAATGGTGTAAAATCTGTTAAGGCACTTTCCCTACTCCCGTGCCCCGTCTCCCCGTCTCCCCCTCCCCTCTTACACATTCTATCGGCGCATGTATCACTAAAGGCTGCATAAATATTGCACGCACCTCGGCGGAAAAATAAACATAAACAGCGTCCCTCGCAAACCAATCTGCGACGCCCCTCCACGGGTGCCCAAGGCGCGTGCGCATAGCCAATCAACGACGCCCACTTGTGAGATGCACGCGTCTCAACCCGTTCGCGCCCCCTCGCGTTACATAAAAGGTGAGTTGCTTTTTATTTCAACTTTCAAACTTTGCTCGCTGCCCCTCCATTAAATAAGGCGCTTTTTATTATTCCAAAGCCCCGCGTTCGTGTATTCTGGGCGACGACTGTTGCCAAGACGACTGACTGTCTTAGCGTGCAGGGAAGCCGACCTGGACAAATCGAGAGAGGAAACAATGCGAAAAGCGAGTCTTTCCTTCTAACGAGGTCCAATTCGTTACGCTTAATCCTCAATGATTTTTTTTCTCCCTGGTCACAAAATGAGGGATATTATTTTTTGCGTCCCCAGGGGACTTGTGAAGACTGCAAGTATAAAGGGGACAAAAAAATAACTGATAGATAAAAATTGAAAAAAACGAGAAATAAGGTAGTAAAAAAAAAAATAAATAAAGTAGAAAAAAAAGAACAAAAGAACATCAGCCAGGAGGAGACTTTTGATAGAAAAGCTAAGACGATGACATCTATTTTTAATGCGTTTGATATGGGCGACTGTGGACATTGGGGACATGCGCCTTGCTACAGCGAAACTCTGTTGAGCCAATACAACGTTGTATAGAAAAGTGTATTAGGGTGAAGCCCCCTTTTTGATTTTTCAATAATGATTTTTCAGAGCTGCACTGCTGTGTGTAAAAAAAAAAAAAAAAAAAAAAAATACTATAAATAAAAGCAAAGAAAAAAATCATACTGAAAATGCAGTTTTACATTTCCACCTTTTTTTTTGCTGTACATTTTTACAAGTTAAAACTACCCAGATTTAACCTCACACACATTACTTCTCATTTCATATCCCATTGTTATTGCATGTCATCAAATGATTAATGTTGCAACAAGGACAATGTGTTTATATTGTGGTGCAGATAAAACTTAACAAAGTGTAAAATTTTATTCAATTATACATTATAACTTGTATCTTAGTGTGTATCTGGTTATCAGCAACTTGCAACTGTCAAATAATACACAAACCCAAGTTACATACATATAAAACTCATTAACAATTCATGTTAAACCTCCTTTCAAGCTTTGCACCATTTAAATCCAATGTTATGAGTATTAGTTTCATTGATTTTACACCTCCAGTTAGGGAAAAACTGGGGAAAATATACAATTTTAGCACTTTTGCCATAAACAAATCAAATAGTAAACACATAAAAAAAAAAAATCTTTTAGTCCTTACAAAGTTCCCTATGTAACAAGACAGGTCCAAACATGAGAAGAATCCAATCTAAAATAAAATCTGAGCATATCATTTGTTTATGATTCTATAACTCCCACCTCCATTACCGTATCAGACTAATGCTAAAGTTTGAACAAGATGCAAAGTTTACCTTTTGTGTGCATCTCTCACCATATAGATGGAGTGGAAAACAGAGGGAGTGAGGGGGTGGTTGGGGAATGGTATTGGTGTCACCAGATGCAGATGGACAGTGGCCAGAAACAGCTCAAAATCATCCATTATTCACCAACATGCCATAACACTTGATAAAGTTGACAGATATCCCCCTCCCGCACTGCAACAACTACGTAAACCCTCCCTGTAACGAACTCATTTCAAAATGCATTTTTAAGGTCGTTGCGGTGTACGGAGGTGCGAGACGTTGCACAATTCCTATAAAACTTATTTCGTGTTTGTGTGTTCGGTCCCTGCTAGAAAATCCCCTATGATTCTCTCTTGGGTCAACAAAAGGCCACAGGAAGTGGCCGAACGCCGCCATGTGGTGGTGGGCGAACGTGTTTTGTATAAAACTCCGACTTAGAAGAATTCTCTTTGACCCTTTGTCATCGGCTTCCAATGGAAATAGTGAATTTTTAATGTTTTGTTTGGAAAACGGAATTAGTGCGTCGCTCGCTGCCAAATGACAAAGTATTATGTATACTCTATAATGGTATTTTGCGCAAATCTTTTTGCACCTCTGGATGTCCACTGATGGTTTGAATTTAAAAAGCATATACCGTACAAGTAGTCAGTACTCATATTTCGATTCCTGTTTTGCCAATGTGAAACTTCCACGCTGAAGGTGCAAGTTTGAGATGACATTACACCGCTACACTTGTGTGATCTTCAGCACAATGTAATTTATCGCATTTTCCTGCTATAAAATTCAATAAATCTTGTCATCGATCAGTTTTCCTGTAAAGGCTGCCGTATTGAATTTGTAGCAAAAGGCAACTAACCAACTGCCGGCTTCGTAATGTCGTTTGCATAAACAACAAACTGGAATGCGAATTTCTAATTTGCAAAAATCACATTCGTCAATAGATTATATTTCAACATCTTTTTTCGTCTTGAAAAGAGGCATCAAATCATCACTTTTTAATTCTGATCAAAAAATGGACATTTTTCGATATTGATTTAGAGTTTTCTTAGACTCCAGACAGTAGCGAACTGGGTCTTAAAACCGACCCGGGCGTCATTCACCTACCAAGTCGGCCAGTTATTCATTAATATGTTGCTTATCTGAGAAAATAGACAAAATTTCTCTAAGCATATTTTTTTTATCCAGCCCAGCTCACTTTTTATCTGGCAGTCCCAATCACTGGGCATTGCCCACATGCCCTATGGCCAGTCCGATCTGGAGTTTCCAGATCGGAGAAAAAAAAAGGGGGGGGGGTTTATCGAGTACCGGTGTACTGCTTTACCGGTTTTATTTCAATTAGTCGAGTTTAAGATTAGACAAATAACAAAACCAGCACAAGTTTCCGCGACTGGAAATTACCACTTAAGGGCAACTAAAAAATTAATTAACAATTTTAATTAACAAGAAGCTATTTAAAAATGCATCATTAAATTGTATAAACTATTACAATCCAAGTGAAGATGCAGCGTCGAGTAATTTACTACGTTTACGTGACGTAACGTGCATTACCCTTGTCACACACGTAAGCGTCGCGGGTAAATAATTCAGAGATTGGTGCATTTGCAAGAGCAAATTTATTACGTCATTTCCTTTAAATAATAACACAAACATGATAAAAAGTTTTATCAAATGGCCGAGCGCTCGTTTCTTGCGCAACCGTTTGACCTTTGTGCGCATGACCCGGGGCTTTTTAATTCGCTCACTTTGTTGACCATAGCTGTCGGCCATTTCTTAAGCACGTTACAAAGCCTTAGGTAAAGTCGAGTGCGGTCAACTTTGAGTGGACAAACTTTCAATTCAATTTCTCTAAAGTTATTTGATTAAACAAAGACAAAGTCCACTCACTCACTCTCTCTCGCTCTCTCTCGGCGTACACCCACATGCCGTACAACCCCGGCGTGCCCTCCCTGCCCCCTCCCTGCCCTCTCCTTACCTACCTAGCTCCACCACTCTTCTCCTTTGCTGCATTTTTAATGCTTTAATAAAATTGACCACATGACCAGCAGCAAGACTACACCGTTTTCAGTTTCACTCGACTGGCTAAAAATGGAGAATTTATTTTTATAATAAGCCTAGTTTAAAGTTTTACTCAACCAAGTTCTGTTTTTTTTTAAACAATTTGTTATGCCGTGAAAAGCAGATAAAAGTAGAAGTCGTCATTTGCACTTCCGAGTTTTCGAAAGCGATATTATTGAGCTGCCAAGAATAAGCCTACGTAAACATGCCATTTGATTTACTTTGCTGGGTATAAGGTTAAAAATCATTAAAACGTGTAGGTATATTCTAATAGTGAGCTTCCTTTTATTATAACACGCGGGTCAAATATACAACACAACAAATGCATTTTAGACTTATTTTAGTACTCATTTCATAATAATAAAACTATAATCAAAATGACAATTCAAAATTTCAACAGCATGTCACTAGAAATGAATACCAGTATCACTTGTGTCTCTATTAGCGCACGGATCTCTAATTATAAGCGGGGGAATAGCGTGGATAACACTAATTGCAGATTTACAGTATATAACTATATATCTACTGTAATTATTTAGTCTCACATTTCACTTGAAGCTGATTTAAACATTTAGATCCTGTTCTTCTCAATTGTTCAAAGTATTCTCAATTTATAATTCAGTAGATGGATTTGTTTATAAATCCTGTATAAAATAGCTACATTGTGTAAAAATGATTACTTTTCTCAATCTAACTTGAAAAAAGTGGTACCATAACCAAAATGTGTATGGTAAATATCGATTTAAACTAGTTTAAACTTAATTTACACAAGCGTAAAAAAAAAACCCCACCTACCGTATTTTCTCAAATATAGCATACCCACGGCCTAAAACACTCTTAAGAACTTATTTATGCATGTGTGCTTAGTTTAATAAATATATTTTGATCGTTGTTAAATGAATTTGTGGGCACATTAATTGAGACTCGCGCGGTTTTTGAGAAAATACGGCATGTATTCTGATTGCTCCCTGCTTTCATCCCTAGATGATATTTTATCTTGTCTATTTTATTTTATTAAGCTACGTGGTCATTATAAAAAATTATTTGTATTGTTTATCCCCTTTTATTTAACATGTGACATGCGGCTATATATAGTGGTCAGAGTAGTCGCTGGTAAGCTTTAATCATCCTACCAGATTATTTTTGTGAAAATTGCAAAATTCAAATTAAACAGCAAACGCTCATTTCCCATACAAACGCAACGATGCAAGGTGCTCGAAAAGGGTCGAATATAAACGGCCAACTTGGATGCTGCGAACGTGCGGAAAAGATGACGCGAGCCATCAATGATCTTACAAACGCTATGAAAAAAATATTCCTAACCATTTTTCCCTCTTATCAATACTTAAAGCAGGCCATAACTGATCTTTTCATCACGTCACGTGGGCATTTATAAATAATAGCAAAATCAAATATTCGTGCCAATTAAACTTGGAACACCCTCGACACCAAATCTCACAGAAAACGACCTGTCATAATACACTTATGTCGCCTAACAAATTATAAATGCTCGTTACAAATTGGCCTTTTTGACATGCGTCAACACACAAAATGGCCGCACACAAATTCAAACCGCATAAACTTTACATCAATAAATAAATAAGTGAAACTAAATAAATAAATCAATCTCTAAAAGCCTTTCTCCCTCTATCTTTCCGTGTTTATCTTCATAAACACCCCCGTTTCTCGCACAAATGTCATTAAACTGCGTCATGAATATGAAATAAAGCCGAAAACTGCACGAGATTTACACTTTTCCCCCCCTCTCTATTTCCTCTCCCTTCCGCAAGGCGTCGCTTTCTATTTTTAACGTGTTTAAAAACACCCAAAACCAAACCCGGACAACTTTTTCCACTGCTTTTTATTCAGAAATCTCCTCCCAATCCCCCTCCCCTCCCCCTCTTTCGCCCGTTCCGTGAATCCGCGCTAAGGACCCGTCAATTTTCCATTCGTGAAGTCCCGTCGCGTGCTGTCGTTATGCGCGTGCGTGCGGACTCGATGGATACAAGGAATAAATTGATTGCATAAAAGATGAAGACGGAGAGAGATAGACCCGGACAAAAGGTATAATTTTCACACACCTGTCGCATTCACACGAACCCACGCCATGACACCCACAATAACAACAATTCGCGTGAGTGAGACAAAGTGCCGATCGCACCGAGCACTGAGCGCTCCCCGCCCCGGCACCCTGCGTAATCGTTCGGCCGAGAAGATTTGACAATCACATCTGACTTATTGGAAATGTCTCACGACCATTTTCCACCACCCGAATACTAATTTTAATTCAAATCGATCGTGACGTCACGCGCGTCCACTTCACGCGCACTCGTTATTATACTGTATATCCGTTACACGACAAACAAAACACCCTTAATCTGCCGCGATCCGCTAAGCCCCGTTAATCCGAGCGCGATTAACCCTGAATCCCACTTCTCCTCAGCCGATTTTTAATCAATAAAGTGATACGTGAAACTAAAGTTTAAATAAAATTGAAAAAAAAAAAATGATAGAGAAAAAAAAAAAAAAAAAGTAATTTTCTTGCTGCGTTTATCATTTATTCACGAACCAATGCAATACGTCTTAAAATCACAATCTCATCTTTAAAATCGAATAAGAATGGCAGAAAGGAAAACTGATAAGAAGATTTGATTAGGTTAATAGAAATTACAAAATACAGAAACAGGGATCCACTGGAAACTTTTCTCTCTGCGCCCATGTAAAATTCATGTCCAATTGCACTTTTTACTTTGAATAATAAACAAATGTCATTTCCGACCGATTTAATGCTCCGAAAACAGCGGGCAAATCTCGATTCGACGGTGCGGAGTATCATTTTCGCCTATTGTTTACCTTTTAAAGTGATACGCCGTGGTACAAAGGACTGACGCCTGGTGGCGAGGTGTGAATAATAGACGAGGGCCACATGCAACTCGCAATTGATTTCCTCTTTTGGCGCCGTGCGATTGTATATTATAAGCCAACGCCAAATATCGTCGTTAAACAACAGGAAGCGAAGGATTCACGCCAAACAACAACACAAACTTGTTTAGAAGATTTGATTTGATTTTCACAAGTTGCACTGTGATTTGTTTGTTTGTTTCCTGTTGGCAGTTAACCCGTGGATTAACGAAAAGGATCAGCGCCGTATGAGAGAGCAAATCTCTCGAGTGGATTGTTTACTGTTCGAAAAGCTGGCAAAACTCACACACAACAAACAGCTCGAATCGAATTGGAACCCGCTTTAAACTTCTTCCATATTTCATTCGCTCAAGCCAAATAATTAATTAAATATAAGCAATGGTCATTAACCATTGATTGGCACCAAACACCAGATAATTAAATCGCTTCGTTAATTATTTACCCTTATCCGGCGTTGTGACAATCCCGTTTCACGTCTCATTCCGTAATCAAAGTTCCTGATGCAGTCACAGATCACACGTCAGAGAAACAACAAAGAAAACCAGTGATTTGCATTTCAATCATTTCATCGTTTCGTTTGTAAAAACCCGTCAGTTTTCTTTCAATTACAAACCTGACATCTTGCGATGACAACTGTAACTTGTGGATACCTGTTGTTAAAGCATTTTTAATTTATGAAACTTATAACCGTTTATTTTCTTTGAAAAAACATGTCAAGAAAAAGTAAACTTTATCCTGCAACCATGGATACCGTAAATCACTAAGTTGTGACTAATCCTCATTACCGAATTCAAAACTACACCCAAATCTTTACTCTTTCCCGTCCTTGAGATCTCCACATAAACAAAAGTTCCAACTTAATTCCTCTTCAGGCCAAAAAAAAAAAAAAAAAAAATACTATCAAACGCTGCATCAAAGAAACCGGGCAATTGAAATTCAATGCAAACAACCATTGTCCACTAACCCTTTGATCCCCGAGGGACATTCCTTCTTTAAACACTATTTTCGGCCATTTTGTTTTTTTTTCCAAGTCAAATATTTGTAACTTGTGATTGAACTCGTCTGACCACAGACCTAATTTTGACAGAACAAACACGAAATAAAGAAAAGAAGAAGGGAAAAAAAGAAAGAAAGAAGAAAGAAAAACTTCATTGTTACACACGAGCAGCCATGATACAATGACGAACAAACGCAATGGCAATTCTCCCATTCCCACTAATGACCTGTGCGTGCTTGAGAGCCATACTGGCATGCACTGTTGCAAATGGCAGTGCGCCTGCAGTTCTCTTTGAATTTCGAGCCAACCATAACTCGTGCATTAGTGATGGATATTCCTTCTTAACCCTTTACACCCACTTGCCGTGCACGCGCGTATTGTTAGCAGCGCAATTTCAGACTTCACCACACCCAGCCGCTTTCATCCATTATTGATGCCGCGAACCAAAGAGGGCGCCAAACGCAATTTTTTTTCCTCCCGTGTGTTTGTTTAGCAGGCCTAACTTAAATGGAGTCCATTTGATAAATTTCCATTTTTTTCCACCCCTTCGCCGCCGCCTGCGCAACAATGCGATCGAACGCGATGATTATTAGATCGCCCATATTGTTTGCAGCACTTTGTTTCAGCATTAAACAATCCTTCGGCCACAAATTCGTGTCTCATTATTTCGCAAGTGTGACACATGACAATTTTACAAACTTATTCATTGTTGATAAGAGACAACACTTGGGGGCGTGCATATTCCATGACATTGTGGCAAAAGGAGGAGGGTGAAGGAGGGGTATGTGTGTGAGAGAGAGAGAGAGAGAACGAGAAAGAGAGAGAGAGAGAGAGAGAGAGAGAAAGGAGAGGAAGGGGGTGGGCGAAGTAAAGCGTCATCACCTTGGCAACTTGCTGTCTATTACTTTAATGCCTCACACCCCTAATACAAGTTGAGGAATAATTTACAAACACAGAAATAACAGCCTCAATATCATTCTCATGCAAACTCGACGAGTGCACACTCGAATAATCCTTCATCCATTGTTGTAAAATAAAAAAATAAAAAATAAAAAATAAACTTTTCACTGCAATTGTTTCCTGCTAAACAAATCGTTCAGTTGTTGCAATTTTTCTAAAACTTTTGTGTATTCTGCATGCATTATACACTTTATTTATACATCACACAAAATAATTTAATAAATAGAAAATTGCATTGACTATACATAATAGATTTTGTAGAAACATAAGCAACAATCAACTTTTTATTTACGTATAACTAACACATTGTAAATCCAAACATCTAAAATTGGCTTCAAGTCAGATGTGAGACTATAAATAGTAGATTTATGAAGTCAACGCTGTCTAAAATATGGTATTTTTTTGACGGATTAATGCGGAATTAGATTTCTAACACGTGCTACTTATTTGTCCAGTGCATTATTTTTAGGCTGCTCAAATGTCTAGAAAATGGCTTCAACTTTAGACACTTTAAAAATCTTAGATTTAGCTGTTTAGATTCACAGTGCAAAAATCATTAAAAGATTGTGGAAAATTGACATAAAACACTTACTATAACTCATAAATTATAAATTGTATGTCAAACATAAGTTCAACAATAAATATTGAAAGTTACAAATATAAAGCCAATTGTTGCTTACATTTCCGCAAAGTCTCTACAAACGCAATGATTTTTTTGATTTTTTTTGCAGTTTGTTATATTTTAAGTGCATTGTATAAAATCACATATACAATGCTACAAAAGCAAATTTTTATACCTCATTATAGAGCCATAGTGAGTTGGCACGACTTTAGGCCTAAATTCCTCCTTCGATATTATATTTTAAGTGTTTTTGACATTGCGTTGTAATTTCTTTTGCTATGTGTTATGAAACAGATCCTAGAATAGCTGATTTTAAGCAACAATATCTGCTATTGACCCACAACTGGTTTTCGCATGTGTAAAAATTGTTGTATAAATAAATGTTTTGTTTTGCCTTTAAAGTTTCTAAATAGTTTTTGCAAACTCAAAACTACTTGTGCAAGTAGAATGATGTTTACTATTGTTTTAAACAAAGCAGAGGGACGAGAGGGTGGTATACACAGTGATAGAAGACGCTTCCGTCAAAGCCCCGAGGCGAGGGCGGGCGGAATAGTTCCGTTGCGCGTCCATCAATCATTCAGTTGGTCCCCAGCTCGCGTCCGAACTCGAGCGACAGATCAAATAATCATGGCGTATGCGCCAGCGCCCCCTACTACCGACACCACCACCACGTCTACTCTATATACCTCGACTTCCCCCTCCCTTTCTCATGGGCCACCAGGGCCATCTGGTCATCCAATCGATGAGCAGTTCCCCGGGCGGACGCCTGCAGCGCTTTCTCCTGAGAAGGAACTCGACCAGATTCATTATTCATCGAGGCAAGTTTTCCACCAATGGCAAAGTCAAACTGCCAAGCTCGTGCGCGACACACGCCCCCTAGAACGATTGCGACAACTCTCCTAATTGTGACAATTTCGTAAAAGATGACAATTGAATTGCATCTCGAGGCTTTTCCTTCTACTCGTTTCTCACAATCCGAAATAAAACAAACCAAATCTGGTTTGAGCAATGTCATCTCCCCAACATTGCCATTCGGACAAGTTGTTAACTGCACCAGCCGTACCGTAATCCCTAATCCGTACAGTATATAGTTGGCACTTAAGACTTTAACTCCGCCACAAGCAATGCGAAATAACTAGATCATCCAAGACACTAAAAAAGTAAAAATTTCTTCTCCTACCTTGATTCCTTCGATCAATTTCAGCGCTGCACATCGAAGATACCTATTGTACAGTTTAAGAAAAATAGGTTTATATTATTTTTTGTGATAATAAAGGTGGGTTAACACTTGTAAGAAAAAATTCTATTTTATTCTTCTTATTGCTTATAAGAAGAATTTCAACTCGTTTTTTTATCTTCTGAGCCAAGTTAAATACATTTTAACTTACATCAGAATTTTCTGATAAGAAGAATACGGTATACCAACCTATGAGAACACATAGGCTCACAGGTCATGAGTCATGAACCTTGACCTTGCATTGGCTGTTCAAACATAATTTTTCTTATAAGTGTGAATATCTATCAAACAAATTTATTTTTGTCTTTTCTTCTATTCTTCTTTTTTTCTTACTAGTGTGAACATGCATAAAAAAATGTAAATTACATGTGTCCGTTCACGTTAAGATATTTAACTCTGTCTTAAACGGTTGATGTAGCCATTCACATTTTTTTTCTAAGAGTGTATCTTCCGAACATAGCTTCATCAATCCTAAAAAAGAAATAAGTCAATGCTATAACTATTAAAATTCATATTTAATAGTTCAAATTTTATCATTAAAAGGGGTTTACGCTTAGAGTTCTTGATGATGACCACAAACCCGGTGGCTGAAACGTCGAACCCTGCCCTTGAGAAACTCTTAAGTGTAAATCATTTTGATGTATTTTAGTGATAAATTCGAATATTAAATATGAATAATCACCATAACAATATCAATAAATTCATTTATTAGACAATTTTCAAGAATCATTGAATTGCAGTTTCTTGACACCCGAAAATGTCATATAGTCTGTATTATATACCTCTTTCCACCTACAAATAATCAAGATATTTCAAATCTCAACCAAAATTCACCCCGAAATCTCAATTCTCGAACATCACCCCCACAACAGCTGCAAGGTGCCCATCAACTTGTAACGAGTTCAAACACGTGATCTAAACAACATCCAACACATAAAAGACCAGGATGAAGTCAGATGAGGACCTTCTCTTTCATGAATATTTTACCACGTGCGCCCCTTCCCGCGTCCTTCTGAATCAACTCGAGGGGTGTAGGGGTGGGAGAGAGTCCATTAGAAAACGATTATTGGCACCACTCGGTCACGGGACGCTGACGACGTGCGCGGCTGGGGGGCGGGGCGGGCGTGCGCACTCCCTCCCATCTTCCCTTTTCCGCCTAACCACCCGTGCACGATTAAAACGCTCCTAAAAAGAGGTCTAAAAACAGTTGATGAGGGGAGACGCTAAACACGATGTGCATTACCATTGTTATTAGCCTAACCTTTAAAACATATTCATTGTTATTACGCCCATTCCGCCACCCCACCCTCGGTCCTCAGTTGCCATGGAGATAATCTCGTGTGTGCAACAGCAAGTGTTGGCCAGCTGTTGGGGAAAGAGCAAAGGGATTTAAATGTTGTTGCAATTTTATTATTTTTTAATCATTCTTTTTTTGCTGTGTGCGGGTGGGGTGGTGGGTGGGGGGAGGGTAAGATGTTTCGGTGTAAATAAAAGGCGAAATCAAAGCAGAAAAGAGTGCGGCACGTAGCTTTCGGTTTAGTGCGTTAGATGCACCCACGAGATGAGAGGATCCGTGGCGCGTGTCAGGCCGCATGTGCTCGAGAGAACATCAAATCGGGCGTGAGCGTAACCAGATATCCTGCAAAGTGTTTTTCAAGAACCACTTCCATTACATCCCCAGCTCTTTAGCCTTTTGTAAATTGCCTGCCCCTTTTTTGCATAAGTATCCTCTCAAGATGTCAAACAAATGGGGTAGCGGAAACCCATAAAGTGTGCCTTGTTCGCACAATGCCACGGTTCGACTTGCAGTGAGGAAAGGGGAATTATTTCTTGATTAATTTAATGAAGAATTATTAAATTCTAAAAAATGCGTTTCGAAGCTGCGAAGTAACAAAGTAACAAAGTTTGTAAAAATGTTGGGTGCGATTCACTGACAATTCTAAGCACATGTTTGCTTAACTCAAGCTAAAAAGTAGAATTATTTCTCAATGGCATTCACGAAAATGTTAAGTTAAGCTGAGCGTTTTCACGGAAAACGGCTCCTATGGCAATCACTATAGGTGAGTTCGCTTATTACTTGCACATGTGTAAATCGCATTTAAACTGGTTTAAATCAGGGCTTCAAAGTGAAATGTTTTCTAATCCGCTTTTCGTTCCGATTCGGGCAATTATCAAATATTCGATTCAGGTTCAGTTTTCACTCCGAACAGTGTAAAAAAACCAGTTCAAACCAGTTTTTTTTGTTCCGACCATTAAATTTATAGTATACATTAAAATATTAATCATATCAATAAAAAAATTAATTAAATCATTTTAAATTAAAGTTTTGAATGTAAAAATGGACAAAATTGTAATTTATTTCTGTATTTATTTTTAATAATAAGGTTTTAACTTTGAATTACGAAATCAGTTACAAATACAATAACAAATTACAATTAAAATTTTCATTCAAAGCTGTTATTGGATGCTTTCTTTTAATGTGTCATTGAAGATTAGTATCAAGGTCTTCCGTCGTTAATTTTTCTTGCACAGAAATTTACACTTGTGCAAGTAATAAACGAACCCACCTATAGCTGCATTCACAAAGTCAATTGCACTTGAAATAAACCTGTTTAAAATCAACTTTCACAATATAGTTTTAAACAGGTTTATTTCATATGAACTAGTGGAATTGACTTTGTGAATGCAGTTAGTGACAATTTTATCTAAGACAACCTTTTTTCCACAAGACTTTACACAAGTTCTAATAATAAATGAACTCACCTACTGAAATTTCGCTTCTGTCAAAACATCTGACACCCACCTTTTAGACAAGTCTTAAGACAGTGGTTCTCAAAGTCGTGGGTCGCACATTTTTTGAAGCATATAGCCTACATATATAGCACTATAGTATACCATCTATAGTATAGCGCATCATATGCCTCATATCTAGCAAGAAGTCATTTTTTTGGTATTATTCAATACATAAATAATGTATTAACGATTGAAGCTTAATTTTTAAAAACAGCAGTTATAAAATAATTAAATGAAATTAATATAGATCATCAAAATATAGACAATCTAAAAAGTGAGTAGCAGTGGTGAAAAGTTTGAGAATCACTGTCTTAAGATAACTTTACCATATATAATATCAAAGTATTGAATTCACGCAGAAAAAAAGGCAAAATTTGACCCCGCCCTTTTGTACACTTTTTTGATGTTTTATACTTTTTTGAAAAAGAAACTGCTCCTTCAAGTGGTGCCCAGGGCACGTGCCATACCTGCCATACCTTAGACTCAACAAAAGACACAAAAGAAAGGCCCTGCTTTTCATCACATGACTCAAATCATTCTTAAAATGCACAATAGATTTAGTTCTAATTTTAAGAAAAGTCTGGCGCTAGCTTTGCTTAATTGATGAATAGGAATATGATTGATCATTCGATTCTCAGCTATTCACATTCTCAGTGTAAGTTAAGTAATTCTACATTAAATGTTTGGATGATTAAATCTATTATATAGAGAATAGAAAAGATTGGTCTCTTGTTGCATTAATTAATTAATTTAAACCCTATTTAGAAATAATCTAAAACTACATTTTACTGCAACAAGTATTCACATCATCATATTTCCAATGCATTTGAGACAAAGTCCATAAATGTTAATGTTAATGCTGTCTGACTATATAGTTGTCCCTTTAAGTCTAATTTCAAGTATTTCCTCACACATTCCTCCATTTGCAAAACAAACTTGCGCCAAGTTGCTAATTCCCTCAAATGCTACTGCATTTTTCACAATTCAGCTTTCGAAACGCCTTATTTGTCGTTTGATGTCAAGAAAACATCATTTACATAAGACCTAAATCTTCCATGGGGCCATTGCAAACTTAAAAGTTGTAATACCTTCACAGCAGTTTACGCAGGCCAGAAACATGTAAATACCGCGCCATATGACCACCTTTTCATCCATGATTAATTCACCACATCAAACGGAAGTGAACCACGCTTTTCGTCGCGCCTTGACCCCCTAGTGGTAAGTTTTGTCTCCTATAGAGTAGTTAAACGTTGTTTAATTAATCAGATCAAAACCAAAATCACTTCCTCTTCTCGCTTTGAAGTGTATATCAGGGGTTTTTTTTTCTCTTACGCCTTTCATCTTGACATCTTCAGGGAGCAACTTTTGCATAAGATTTTTCTTTTATCTTTCCCCTTCTTCTCAAATATTGAATAATAATAAACCTTCATTCAAATAATGAAGGAAAAAAAAAAACTTTTTGTTTATCTTTGCATTGAGATAAAGAGGGGGGAAATAACAAATTATAAATGACACCACTTGAATTATATAAACATTCAAAATTCATCCTCGGATGAAAATTGCGGAATGAAAAAATCGTAATGTAAAATAAAAATGTACATATACGCATTTCATACGAATCATTAAAAAATTATGCCACCCGTTTTTTCAAATTCACCATACTATTTTTTTTTTAAACTTCGTGTGGTGTTTTTTTTTTTTTTTTTTTTTTTCTATTCAACTTCGTTAATAATGCAGTCCCTAAAACTTAATATTAAGCCTAAAACAGGCCGTTCTAGAACTGCTATCATGAAATTACAATTCGCCGGCGTCTGACGAGATGATAAAATACTTACTTCACTCACGGATAATAGTTTCGGCATTGTTTGCCCAATGAAATGATTTCGTGTCGGTAACAAGTAACAATTCACTTCGCGCGCCATGTTTGTTGTTTAGAGTTTAGTTTACCCCGAACCCGACCAACCCGAAGCGCCGTAGCCGTACCGTAGGTAGTTTAAAAAATTGTCGCGCTGTGACGCCCTAATTTTTTGATATACGAAATAAACACAAATCATTTATTTAGTTTTGAAAAATACTTACAAGTTAGAAAAGATGAGTTTTAAATAAAAATCACTACCGGTACCGGTACGGTAACAGTTTGTGTTTATAGCTTTAATTCGAGTCAATACGTGTGTGTAAGTTTCAAATTTCAGTGTAAACATTTGCGCATTCAAATTGTTTATCATGTAAAATATCTCTAACAATAATACGGAAAAGTTGACACAGGCCATTGGATTAGATAGATATACAACTGCATTAGGATTCAACACAGACTCGTATGAATTAGAAATGAACACTATAAACTAGGCCTATCTCTTCCATATTTGCCAAGTCAGAACTCAACTGGCATGAATTATATAAAACGCACACAGCTTAACCTTTAAAACTGGACATAATGTACTAGACAACACTATGAAAATCACAGCAGCAGCAATAATAGCCCACGGATAAAATCACTTCAAATCGAATTATGCCTAAATGCGAACACGAGATGAGCATCACTTGGAACGTAATTGCATATCACATACGGTACGGTATGCCAAATCCCCAGACATATGTAGCGAAGGGGAAAGTGTTTAGGCCTAAACTAATCTCAACAACTGATCTTATCGTTGTGATAGGGCCCCTCAGGAGAGAAATGAAAGGGAAACACGAGATCCGATTGAATTGAATTAGACCCCTTATCTTTATCTATAAACATTGAATAATAAAATTTCCATTCTAAAATAATACCGTACCGTATCAGATCAGATCAGATTTTAGTTGTGCAAATATTGAATAATAATAATTAGAAAGAAAACGAAAGAGTTTATTGAAAAATGAGGTGAAATATTGTTGGTTGATAAATATTTACCCATTGTTAGTGTATGTGTTGAAAAAGGGGAAAAGTGTAAGGTCAAAGCCAGCAATTACTCGCGCAGTTGCAGTTTGCAGTTTGCAGTTTGCAGTTTGCAGGTTTCATCTCAATTTCGCACACAATCAGAAATGTGAAACGAAGCAAAACTGCACTTTAAAACTTTTTCCACTTGCTTTTCTCTTTAAACGCCTAAACTTACTCAACAACGTACCCACGAGACTGTCGCCTGTCCTCCTACATGTACGAAGAGGACGTGCACAGGAAGGGGGAGGAAGGCGGGAGACTGACGAGGGAATTTGGCGCCACGCGCACGCGTCCCTGTCGTCTTCCTAATTGATCTTCATGGTTTATTAACCAGGACGAAGTGCAGGACTATTGACGAGACGCCATTGCTACCTGAGATAGTGGAAAAGTGAAGGGAAGGGAAGAGAAGAGAAGAGAAGGGAAGGGAAGGGAGGCGAAACAGAAATGCACGGTCCATTTACTTGACTTGAGCAAAAGGATTGACGGGTAATTTAATGACTCACTTTGCATCTTCTGTATTTTTTTACTTCTATTTTTCCATTCCACATGCTTGATTCTAACCACTTTTAAAGTAAAGCGCGTGCAACTGATTTTCATGCTTGTTTGTTTTCCATACCAGGTACTTTGTTGTTTATGTTTTAAAATGCATTAGAAATGTGGAAAAGTGTTTTGATGTGCTGTGAAATTGAGTGCTGTTTAAATTGTTGTGTTTTTTGAGGTTTTTCAAAACCGGAAGTAATCCACTTTCAAAATTTTAGATTAGAAAATAATAAATAAACGCATTTTTAAAATAGTTAAAAAAAAAAAAATTTATTTATTTATTTTTAATTTTACAATTTTATGTTATAAAATGCTATTATATGGTAGCTTTGAAAACGTGAAAAAATTGAATTGATATTTTCGACAACCGGAAGTAACACTACCGGTAGCGGGAAATGTTTTTCAATTTCTTAAAGACAACTTAGAATTTTGATTTATTTCATCGGAAATGATAATTTTTTTTACATCAAATTGCATTTTTTTTAATATTATTATTATTATTATTATTTTTTTTTTTTTTTTTTTTAATTAGCTATTTTTATGATAGCAACAGTAACAATGCCTTTAAAACTTAAAAAGTCGTTAAAAGCTCATGTTTTTATTTATATTCTCACTTGCTAACAGCCAGATGTCCAGATTATCTCGAATTAGATTACGGTTTGAAAAAAAAAAACAGGGTGTAAATTTACCATTACTCGCCGAGATGTTAAAAATCAAAGATTTAGAAGATTACTCAAAGATTTATACATTTTTACCACGCACAATTAAAGATGTATCACTTATTTGCAACCTCCTATTTCAAGACCAATTATAAACAGTTTCCATTTTTCAAAGTCCAAACTCGGATTCGCCAAGTGCAAGACTGATTCGGAAGCCGGAAAATCGCTTCGCTTTTCACATATTTTTCAAATTACCTGTACTGGTATCCCGTTTAAACCAGTCGCGACACCGAATTTCGCGTCTTATCCTTCTATGCATCGCGTGATGTACTCGTGACGCACGCGCAGTCGCACAAACCCGCCTCTGAAACTTTAATCCGTCGCTTCGCATTCGTCTTATAATTTCACATGACAATTGCAAACGTCCGGACGGTCATCAATTATTTAAACAAGAGCAAACTCCACTAAAACAAATTAAAAAAAAGGTGCAGCTGAAAAAAAATGAATAAAACTAGAAAGAATACATCTAAATTATCATTTCCTCCCATCCTCCATCTAAATCCCTACATTTTCGAAATTAAATGTCAATAATGTACTTAATACCTGTAATTACGCCCGCGGCTACAAAGTAGCATTGTATAAATAAGCTTTAATTTGTTGTAATTATCCGACCGTATGTTCTTTCCCATCTGGATACATAATTACATGTGCTTTGGTTCATTGAAAGAGTAAAAAAAAATGACAAAATTTCTCATTTTCTTTGTTTTTTTAGGTGCAAAATTTGAGTTTTTGAGTTGATGAAAGTGGGGAAATTGATAAATAGCGTGAAATTTTGAATGAAAATCAAAGAAATGTATCTTTTAAGTTTATTTTTAAAAGTGAAGAAAGTGGAAAAATTGACAAATATCGTGGAATTTTGGATAAAATATCGACGTTTATTGTACTGTTTTTTCTTGTTTTTTTTTTTTTTTTTTTTTTTTTTTTAATTTGGTGTAAAAATTGTAAAATTTTATTTTTAAGTACCGTACATAAAAACAGTAAAAAGTTACAAATTTTACCGAAGTACCGTACAGAGAAACTCGTGTTTTCCTCCGTGTTTATTATATTTGGAAATTTGATTGTTTTCCTCTGTCTAAATTCAAGATGGCTGACCCCTGATGACATGAGAAATATTTCTTCATTTATTTTGCATGGCGCAACGAGTTGAGGGGAGAAAACTAGGCGGAACCCGCGCGGGTCAACACCTGCCCTGTAATTTGGTGAAGAGTTAAAAATGAACATCTCTCGTTACAACGTCCATCGAGGTGACTAACATCTCGTTCGTTACAAAGGAGGTCGTACCTCAGCTGCAATAATTTGAGGACTTTTCATATAAATCAGCTGACACACACACCCACTCGCACTTTATTCGATTACCTTTCCATTTTCCTATTGTTTGCTGTATAATTTCGTATAAACACGAGTTGCACTTAATCTAAAAAAAAAAAAAGAAAGAAAAAAAAAATTGGCTTCAGCCTTCAGGTCCTTCGGAGCGCCACGTAGACGGCGGAGAGTGACTTTAATTTCGATCCAGAAACGATGCCAATTTCGTATGGAACGATCATCTCACACTTTGACAGAATAAGAAATGGTAAGTTTTCTGCCCCATCCGCCAACTTTTACGATTTGCACATTAAACTTGAATGAAGTGACTTTGATCAAGTGCAACTGCTCATTCTCTCACTAGGGAGCACTAACTAAGGAGTTTGTGGTTTCTCCCTATCTATTTATTATAAATGGATAACCCTTGCATGACCAGAAACATTTTTATTTATTTTTCAAATCGATAAATTTAATCCACTTAATCCATTTTGCGGGTTGGTCAGATAAATAAAAATTCCACTTTTTATTGTTGGTTTTTCGAATTATTGTTTATAAAAAATTCTATTATCCAATTTTTTTAATTCATAATTTAACGATATTGAATTGCGACTTCAACCTGCGTTATAAATTTTCAATTGCCAGCTCAAACGTCTTGACACATGTCAAAAATAAAGTCACAGCTTTCTTTATTTTACCTTAAATGTCCCGCGAAAACTATAATCTTAATGTTTTTCTTTCCCGCTCGCAGGACGGGTGCGGATTACAAATTGACGTCAACTTTTCCATTTTCTGTCAACTTCTCCCATGCACTGTATATAACCCAATGCCGTCATTCAAAGAAAACCAATGATTTTTTTTTTTTTTTTTTTTTTTTTTGACAAATTTAAGACTATAAAACGATTTTTTATTTTTTTTCTTTTTTTTTTTTATCCCCCATTTCTTTCTTTTTTCTCGGCGCCGTGCAGGTCTGAATAGCGATGTGATTGGCTGAAAACTTGCTATTAAGCAGCAATCAGACGTATGGAAAAAGAAACCGCATTTCATGTCTCATTAATGATTAAAATTTGCAATATTTTTTAAACTTTGTACAAGTAAAAAAACACACCAAATACAAAATTAAATTAAAGACATAAAAAATTCAAGCAAAATACGGCCTCCGGACATGACACGAACCGCATTAAATATGAATATGTCAACTAATTTCCATTACGATGCATTGTTTGACAAACTTTTATTGTTTTTCAGCTTGTTTACATATTTTTAGCAATAATTTTCCAGATTTGCTTTTCCACTTGAAGCTAAATCAGAGCTCGGGAGTCGTTTGTTTTTTATTCCAATTTAAAAAATAAAACCGCCATTTTCACATCGAAACAAAAGCAAAAATATTTTAAAAATTAGCAATTCATTTTCTCTTAACCCTTCCATTACCGGGTCGCGAAAATATCCGTCCTTTACCAACTATGGTAAAAATTTATACATGTTTACTGTGCACCCAGGCTAGGGATAAACGGAAAGTAGGTCATTGTAAACAAAAACTTTGAACCCCCCCTTTGGGTTGTAGCAGACAGCCTAACCATCAAAGTCTCATAGGACTTTAAGGGGCAAAGAATTTGCAAGAGCTATAACTTTATTATTAACGTGGAAAAAAAAAAAAAAAAAAATTATTAACAAATAAAAAAATTTTCCTATTCAGGTTTGTTTCATGTATAAATTTTTACCATGGTTGGTAATGGAAGGGTTAACAAACGCATAAAAGCCGGTGGAGGGCGACCGATCGCCTACTTACAACGACCGATCAAGATGGCCTCCTCGTGCAACCGGCACTGATACTGTGTTTGTTTAGTCTACCATGAGCTTATTTAAAGGTCTCCAAATTTCAGGACCGAAAATTATGAACAACTGGTTTATGATTGCTCTCGTTTTTTGCCTAGTGATGGCAAAAATACGTCCAGATATCGGCGAAAAAGGAGGTGCGATGACGAGAAGCTCAATTCGAACATCAAGCATCAAGCAAAACATTCGATTTTATTTATTTCCAGGTATATTAAAGCCAGAAATAACAGTAAAATATTTCGTTGTGTCGGTTATCTTTTTCCTTAGTGGCTTATCTCTGAAAACCGAGGTAAATAAAAAAGTTTTGGAAATAAATTTTCGATTATAAAAAATGATGATAAAAAATAAATGTTGACAACACAGGACATGCTGCAGACAGTTACAAAAGTCCGTCTGCATTTATTCATTCAAGGATTTTCCCTTATTTTTATCCCTTTGTGCGTTTATTTGGTGACTGCGATTCTGAGCATAACATCGATTGATGAATGGCTTTTAAAAGGGTAATTTGCATTGGTTTGAATGGTGGAATGAAAATCAGCTCATCTGGGATTGGGTAATTATTTTTTAATTTTTTCTTTTTACCCCTCTTCAGTTTGATGTCAGTGAGCTGCCTTCCTCCTCCAGTATCTTCGGCTGTCATTCTCACTAAAACTGTCGGAGGCAATGAGGTTAAAGAGACAATTAGGAAATAGATTTGAGGAGGGCATTTCTTTCGTAATTGAATCAAAGTGGCAAGAAAGTGGCATTTGCAAATGGCTGCTGCTGCCAAGTGGCATTTAATTAGAAATGCTTTAATTCCTGCATGGGGATTTTTCTTTTCAGCTCGAGAGAGAAAGTTTAATGAAAAATTTAAAAACTTTTTCTCTCTATCTTTATTGTTAACAGGCAGTTGCAGTGTTTAATTCGGTAGTGGGAAGCTTTTTGGTAATGAATCCGCTTAAAAATTTATACATTTAAGAATAAAATTGTCAAATTTGCAAATTACAGGGGTTAATCGTAACTCCGATCTCTCTGCTCTACGGCGTAAGTACAGTAATGCCATTTTTCAAATTATTATTACATAAAGTGATAGAAATAATGCATTTTTCAGCTGGGCATAAGCAGCGTCATTTCCTTCTCCTCCACCATTGCCCAGCTGACCATTACCGTGACATTACCTTTCATTTTGGGCCAAATAACTCATTTGTACATGAAAAAGTCTCCAACCGCCGGCCAAGTTGCTTTTAATAATTTAAACAGGTGTGTCAGCTTGCATATTTTTTATAACTGCATGTTGTAACTTGTCACTCGCAAAAAATCCAATCTCGTTTTTTTTTCTTTCTTTCTTTTTCATGCCCAGTTGTTTACTTCTGTTTATCATCTACACAACCTTCTGCGAAAGCTTTTCTCAAAGTGACTTTACGATCGACAGAAACACATTAATTTTCGTCATTTTTTTAGGTATAAATAAGTAATAAAAAAAAAATCTAGTAATTTAAATATTTCCTCACATTTTAGTTGCAATTATCCAACTTTCACTCATATATTGTGTTTTCTGGCTGTGCAACCATCCGTACCTCGCATTTAAACCAAAAAACACAGTTGCAGTCATTTTTTCTTCCACTCATAAATCTTTAACGCTTGGTACGTGAGTACAAAATTATAAAATGAAATGACTAATTAATCACTTTATTAATTATTATTCAAATCGATATTCGTACCTTCATTTCAAAACAGGCATTCCAATGATGCGACTCATGTTCAGCGACTTGCCTCACCTGTCGACCCTTTCGATTCCGCTTCTGATTTACCACCCGATGCAGATTTTCCTCGGCGGAATGTTGGTTAGTCAGCTGAGAAATTGGATGTGGAAGAAGGAGAACAGGTGATTTCGACTTAATTCTCACTAATGTCGGTACCGACTACTTGCGTTTATTTGTTTGTCACAATTATATAAGGGCTTTAAATACTAAGGACTAACAGTTTGCATGCAAATAATATAGAACTTGCCTAAAGTGAAAAATTTAATTATAAATTACATTTAGGATGCAAATAACTCGACAGCAGATCCGGATCAGGTGCAAAAAGGATTAAAAAGAACTGGAATGTGGTAAAAAAAAAATAGCGTTAAAAAGTCTTCGGTATTCGATAGTTGTATAAAATTGTTTGCATTTGACCCCGCTAATTCATTCGTTTCGCAGCAGGCTTCAACGAAAGAGACTTTCGTCAGTTTGAACCTAGGAAAAATATTTTATAAGTTGTTAATGATTTTTTTAAGTACAAACAAAATGTAAAAAATTATTTATTTTTTTATTGACGAAATAAAAATAAAGTTATCAAAAATCTTCATAGTTATCTTCATTTTCTTCAAAAACTTCAACAAACTAAAAAGTGTTTTGGCATCTCTCTCATAAATTTTTTTTTTTTTTTTTTCATTTTTGTAAATATTTCTTTTTCTGCAAGTTTATTTTAATGAAAAATTCTTTTAACGTTTTCTTTTTCGTCTCCATAAAATGTGTATTCAAATTTTTTTTTTTTTTAAACTTCATTTTCTTTACAATCAGATATCTTTCTTTTTTCTTTCTTTTTTTTTTTTTTCTTTTTTCATATTTTGTATCTTTTCTTTCGTTTTTTTTTTTTTGGGTTTTTTTTTTTGTTTTTTTTTTTTACCGACCATGAGTTACTTACATAAAGTTCATTTATAATGCGTACAAAAATTACACAAAGTAAAACGTCAAACAATCCCAGGAGAGAAAACAGTGAAAAAAAAAATTTCAAATTTACAAATCATGGATTTTCATTCTCATAAAAAGAATGCAGTGGTCGACATAAATCAAAAAAATCAAGCTCAAATCAAACACGTTCATTAGGCCCGGTGTCTCTATTGGACTAGGATGTCATTCTTTTGTACAATTGAAACATTTACATCGTTTGGTCTTGTAAAGCTAACAAAATCAAAACAAAATAATAACAGTCAATAAAAATAATTTTGAATTTCTACCAATTTAAACATCAGCACTGTAACTTATACTCCACAAATAGTTTCTTAATTTTTAGTTACAAATTCTATAAAATGCTTCAACACGTTTCCCATCAACAGTTAAAAAAATAAAATAAAACAAAAAACAAAACGAAAAATCGGAAATCACAATGCTCAATGGCACATTCAAAATTCAAATAAATGTAACCGAAGAAAAAAGGGAAAAAGTTAACAAAAAATTCCAGATAAAATTCATTTAAATAACAAGGCGACTTTATCATCGCTTCCACGATCGAGCTTCGGAGTCTTCTTCCTCTTCATCGTCAACGAGCAGTAACTCTACGTTCTCCATATCGTCTCCCAACTGTAAAAAAAAAAAAAAAAAAAAAAGAATGCTGCAAAATTATTGTTTTCGAGTTTTTAAAAACAAAAGCAAAAAACAAAACGTTTTAAATCTTTAAATAACGTTTCGGGTGCTTCGAAACAAATGAAAAATCATCCATGCAAACCTCCTCGTCTCCTACCAGCACGTCGCTCTCCACATCCACTCCTTCCGTCTCATTTGATGAGTTGTCTTTGTACCATGACACAGCCAAAGATTTGTCTCGGAATTTAGGTCCAAGCAACATCGCCTGCAAGAACTATTACATTTATGAATTAATATAAGAGTTAATCATTAAAAATGACGTCAAAAAATACCAATTCTGCTTCTTTGCGTGTTTGGAAAGTCAGGATGGTAAAGTTGTTGCCCTCATCGTGATCTATTCCTTCGATTTCCCCAAATTGCTACATTTAAATTTATATATATAAAAAAAAAAAATTAAAAAAAAAAAATTAAAAATATAAAAATGGGTCAATTCGTCTCGACGTCTTACAGCTAAATGTAACATCGCTTCATCACGTTCGCTCTCCTCCAACCCCGTAATCATTAATTTCCGGGGTCTCCGGTCGATGCTGACGCTGTTCGCTCTGAGTCCGCGGCCCCGGAAAATGCCTCGAAGACTTCCGCGGATACCTCGGCCTCGTCCCCGACCGCCGCGACCTCGTCCTGGGTCTAGGAGACCCAGTGCTCGCGCCTAAAATTGTAAAAAGAAAATATTTGTAAAACTCCAAACTCGAGGGTCTAAATACAGCACCGTAGTTATTACTTCTTGCTTCAACTCCGCGACCTTCTTTTTCAGTTCGGTTGTATCGGCACCTTGATGTTGTTTATTGTACAGGTCCATCTCGACATCGAGCAGCTGTTTCTGCGCCTCGACTTTTGTCTTTGGGTGTTGTAGTGTCGTTGTATGAGTCGGCATCAGGTCTTTTTTGAAGTTGTCGATTGATTTTATAGTCTAAAATTTAAATTTAAAAAAAAAAATATGCAATAAAATTTTAACATATGAAATAGATAAAAGATGCAAACGACTCACTAGTTTTAGTTTATCTCTTTCGGCAGGTAACAGATTCTTCTTTTCTAATCTTTCAATGAGCACCTAATCCAAAAACATATATTTAGGAAAAATTATTTTTGTTTGTTAAATAGTTCGTCTGACCTTTTGATCTTGAATGTATTTCTTCAGCAACTCCTGTTTCCTCTTCTGTATGTCGGCGTTTATCTTAAAATACTCTTTTCTTTGTTCTTCCTGCTTCTTCTTCACTATCTCTTGCTGCAAAAGTTTGTGAATCGGTTTCGATGACAACGGGTTCACGTTACTTTTCCTCAAAGCAGCGGGATTGAAGACAGTTTTTGAGATGTTTCCGGTCGGTGACAAAACCACAGAAATCTAATAAAAAAAATAAAAATATTTTTACTTCAATAAATAAATAAATAAATAAATAAATAAATAAATAAATAAAAATAATAATAATAATAATTTCTAACTGCCAACCGACCTTCTCAGACTCCTCATTGGTCGGTAATGTCGTCTGCGACAAAACAGGCTTTGCTTCCTTGTTGTTGTCAGTACCTGGAGTCGCGACTCCCAACCTGTCTTTGATGGAGAGTTTCTTGTTCCCGAATTGAGGCATTGGTGCAACTTGATTTGATACTTCGTACCTGGAGTTCTAAATTCAAAATTTTAATTTTTTTTAATAAAATTAAATAAAAATATTTTTAAAAAAATATATGCTACATTTACTTCGGCGTTATCCTTGTTATGCCAGAAAACCTTAATGAACCGATTATTTAGAACTGCCTCTGTACTGCGATACGCAGCATTGGCTTCGGCGTGTGACGAAAACGAGATAAGAGCAGCTTCTGGGTTTCCTTCATAACAAACCTAAGAAAAATTAAATTAATTGTAATTGTAATTATAATTGTAACATTAAAAAAAAAACCAACTTGTAAATTGACGATGCGACCGAACTTGGCGAAGTGGTTGTTCAACTGCGTAATGCTGTTTAACCCGCGAGGAATTTTCCGCAGCTCTAATGTTGCATTTTCCAAGTTGTTCTTCCGCGGACCCAGTCGGTTGAAATCAAAGGGACGGCGTTTCATTCCCACCTCCATGTGTGTGTTGTTGTTGGTGAAATCGTGGTCCGGATTCAAGTTCTCGAAACCATCTTTAGCAGACCCGTCGATCAGCCGTTTCTGAGACACCACCACCATGCGTCCCTTCGTTTGACCTAAAAATTATAACATAAAATTTAAAAAATTCAAATTGTGTGCAAAATAAATTAACATTTCTCAATCAATTACCAAGATCGTCGTTGTTTTGCGTCGCATTGTCCACAGTGGGCACCGAAATCAACTCCCTCGTCATCTGTTGAGGGAAAATGGGCGGCGGACGAAGTCCTAAGCCACGCGGCAAACTCGGACGCGGATTCCAGTAGCTCGAACGAATGCGCGGTGGTCTGTCGAGAGACGGCGCTTCCGGGTTGTATGGTTCTGGGAGATAAGGTTCGTTAAAATATGGCGGCCCGTCAGGACGAACCTGACCTTGACTCTCGGGTGCCACTAGAAAAGAAAAGAAAGAAAGAAAAGAAAAGAAAAGAAGAAAAAAAAAAAAAAAAAATTAGAATAAAAATAAAAATAACGTAAGATAAAAATCGAGATATCGCAGAATAAACAAACCTTTGATTCCAGGTGGATGAGGCGGAGGTGGTAAAGGCGGCCTTGGGAGTGTTGGATGAGCCAGAATTGGTGGTAACGGTGCAGGAGGCACAGCTGGACCTAAATAATTAGAAACAAAAAAATTTTATCATCAGAAACCGAAAAAACTTGAAAACAAATCTCCTACGTAGTCCTTGGTTGTTGGGCGTGGGTGGAAACCCAACCATCATACCGGGCAAGTCTTCCACAACCACCGGATCGGTGCCGTGGTCGTACTGACACAAGTCACCTCGCATGCAAAAACCCATTTCTGAAATAAAATAAAATAAAATGAAACAAAACAAAACAAAATAAATAAATAAATAAAATAAAATAAAAATGCAAAATTCTTCCATCTACCATCGAAATTCCGGCACCGTCTCGACGATTTCCCAGTTCTGTTGTAATTTGTGAACATCGCCTGCGATTCCGCGCCCACCGTTCCCGGCACGGGCGGCAGCGAGGTGGCCGAGTTGGGGGCGACAGCGGTGGTTGTGTTCGGCGGCACCGTCGATGTGTATCGGTAATCTTTGTCTCCGTGTTCGGTCTTGATAGGGCTCTGTACTTTGTGATTCGAGTCGCGCACGTCGCTCCTCTGTCGATCCCTCGATCTGGACCGCGAACGCGTGCGACTTCTCGGTGTTCGCGACCGACTTCTCGTGCGGTCCCGATCGCGGTTTCTCTCCAAATCCCTCTCGTGGTCTCGACTGCGATCGCGTTCTCGCATTCTGTCGTGTCGGTAGTCGTTGTACCGATCGTACCGCCTCGATATCGGAGGTCTGCGGTCCCTTTTCAGATCTTCTCCATACCGCCGCGGACGCCGATCGTCTCTGTCCCTAAAATACACAAACATTTGTCATTTTTGCGACTGATTTACGCATTTTCTATCCAAACCTGCTCCTGCTCCTCGACCTATTCCTACTACGACTTCTGCTGGAGCGGCTCCGACTGCGACTACGACTCCTCACGACAGGAGACGGCTTTCGCAGAACTCGTTTGTCCCGTTCGTCAGTGTCGTGGAGCTGTTTTGAGTAAGTGGAATATTTGAAAAAGGGTTTATAAAACAAAATAAAATCTGTTTCTTACTACTTCCGGACGCGGGATGCGCCTGGTGTCCCTAACGTCTTTGACATTATCCCGCAATTGATTAGAAGACGAGACTAAACCAACTACAGCGGTTACAGACGGTAAATTTGTGGAGACAACGGTGTTCGTGACAGTTGTTTCAGAAGGTAAGGTCGAGATCTGAGATGGAGGAGCTGCCAGCGGAATTGGGGGTTGTTGTGTATCATTTTTTTTCAGGTATGATTTTGAATCTAAAGTTTTGAATAAAAGTTCAACAAAAGGTTTTGTTTCTGCGAGAAATAAAAGAGGAGAAAAAAAATAAAAGATTAAAATACATAACATTTTTGCTTTTATCATTTCATCAATGCATACCTTGTTGTAAAAATACATCTAATTGATCGACACAGGTTTCTTTTAAATCGGGAAGAGGTTTATCCTTTTTAACTAACGCTATAACGTATTTAGCCAAAGCATTTGGATCCGCTTCACACCTAAAAAGTACAGAAAAAATCCTTTAAAATAAATTAATTTTGCTTAGTAAACTGAAATTTGATTTAATAATGGGAGGAAAAAGGAAGAAAGAAAGAAAGAAAGAAAAGAAAAATAATAATAATAATAATAATAATAATAATAATAATAAAAAAAAGTAAATTCCGATTCAGTCTCTAAACTGTAAAAACTGTCCACAAAGGGTTAAACCAACATGAAAAGAATGAATCGTCTCATTTAATTAATAATTAACATTCATTTAATATTATTTGACAAGTATAAAACACGTTTTTAGGTTTAAATGACGGATTCGTGTTCGTTAACGGTGGATAATTGTGCAAGATCCTCATCATTGTTTACGATGATGAAAATAAAAGACACTAACTTTGGTTCTAAAATTGTTGTCAGCCAAGCTTTCAACGCCTCGGGGTTTTCTATTAACATATTCGCCGAGATTCGCAACCGACAATCTTATTTCACCTATAAATAAGAAAATTCGTGTTAATCAAAATGTCACATACAAAATACTGTAGGCCTATACGCTAAGCCTAAGCGCCGATTCCAAATGGATTCGTTAATCTGGCGTTTTTGTCGTACTTACACTCATAAATTGTATATCCAATGTACAACGATGATCTATTAAGTACAATTTCAACTCGTGCACGGAACAGTATAGGCTTGAAAAATAGAAATATCTCTCGTAAAACTCGTACTTAGCTAGTCGCGTACCCCCTGATCAGCGTTGTGTCGCTCGGATCTCGGATCAAACTGAATTACTTAGGTTTAATACTGTTCGCCCGAACTTTGCCAAACACCTTTGAGAAATAATATTTTTATTTTATAGCTGATTTAATAATTTAAAATAGCGTAAAACTGGCATCGTTTCGGACTTGAATTATAGAATATTTTACGATTTGGTGCAACGTTCGGTTTCGATTGGTATTAGCGGCGCTT